>CAIGRS010117953.1:0-12195 GCA_903798395.1 Fraxinus floribunda
ATATATATATATATTCCATAAGGAACGGGGCCAAAGATCTCAAAACTCAAGTAATTACATGGTGCAAGGATGTGCAACTAAATAAATAACCTGTCATAAATGGTATCAATAAAAGTGCAGTTGTGAAAAAATTAATAAATTTCTATTCTACATCTTGAAAGCAACTAAATAATTTTCTGAATACCTTCTAGGATCTTTTGCAACCATCTTCTTTAATGTCCCATCACGATGGCACAAATCGACTGCAGCTCGAACGTCTTTGTACATGCGAAGGTAGCTACAATGCCATTATGTGGCAATGATAAAAATAATTAAATTTCCTTAAATTAGTAAAGAAAACTCTAGTAATTACTACAACATATGTTCATATTCAGCCTAGCAAAACAATGATTTTTGTTTGATAATTTCTTCACTTAAAATAAAAAGGTTCCAATCTTGATTATGCAACAAGTATATTTCCCCATAGGAGAGTGAAAAGCCGTTAATGGCACAAGATTTTTGAATCAACAGCTTAAAGTAATTCACTGTAAATTTATGAATGCATGTTATGTACTTTCCTCTTTTTCTCTATAGTAGAAGACATTTGCAAGTTCTAAACATTTTTCTCCTTGTCTAATTTAAAGAACTATAAAAATATTCTCCTACAGGGTTAGAAAGTTAGGAAAGACTGCTGCATTGGATTGGGGGGAAAATTTTCAATTTGACAGCAAATGTTTACATACCAGATATTAACATCAATTTAAATCCAAAAGCATTTATACACCACCTAAAAGTAAGCATCTATAATATATAACTGCTTCCAGATAAATAATATAGAATTACCTAAAGCATTTGCACATGAAATACAGTTCCATAATATATGAATTCATTACCTTATATTGTAAAAGTAAAACCATGTCAACACTAAAGCATAATTTGTAGGGAGATGTTTCTAAAATATAAGCCATGATGAATATAATCAAGCAAAACACTTATTCTAAAAATTAGTTCCTGCATAAAACAGTTTGAATCAAAAGGACACATTTTGAAAATAGAATGTGCTCAACAATATTCGTCATATTATTCACCGATTCAGATCATTAGCGATTTTATCGGTTGCTCTTTTTGCAAGCAAGCCCTCAAACAGACTCTTCTATTTATATTCTTGATGGTTACTCTTCTATTTACATTGTCTGACTTCAATAAGCACCCATGTCGGATCCTGTACAGTGGCACTTCCTATGACCTTAATTGTGAACGAAAACGTCACGAAACTAAGTGTTAGAATTGGGTTTCTATTCGATAGTAAATCAATTATTCAATATTCTACTTGCATATGTAAAATGCTGAATTAAGCCAAAGAGGATGCTATATCTTACTTGAAAATGAAGTCAACCATGCATAAAAAATACAAGCTTGGCTTTCTACATTTTTTACATTGTGCCCTTCTTCAACGTGTTTTTCCAAACCATGTGGATCCAAAGCTCAAATTTTTGAGTCGACTTTGTTGCTTCTAACTATTTGTTGAACCAAATTATGCTGTAGTTCATAATATGTCGATCTCAAAATAGACAACGACACAGGAACCAAGATTCAATCAGGGAGGCTAGTGTAACTTTATAAAGTAATATAAACAGAGTCAACAATATGAGACAAATTTTATTTATTAAAAAAAAAAAAAATCAAGCCAAGGCACATAGAATTACAATAAGGTGTGGACCTTGGTTTTGGGATTAAAAATTTGAAAGAAATTAACTAGGCTACTCCATCTTGGGCTGGGCTACTATTTATTTTTGCTGGGACTATTTGTAAAATCTTCTTTGATGCTTTGGATATTCCTGAGCTTGCCCAGTGCTGCCCCATCCCAAATCCACCTCGACAAGGACAACTGTAAAAATATGGCACTATGAGATAGGCTTTACAACAAGCAACTAAACCATGAATATGGCATTAGGTTTTGAAGCCCCTTTTACACCTAACAAAGTTTTGCCTGAAGGTGGCCGAGTTTTGCCTAGATAGCCCTAATATTTTCCAACTATACAAATGGTATTGGGATGAGTCATTTTCAATATTAAAAAACAAAGACGTGAATTTAGAAAGCTTTGTATAGTAATCCTCTCATTCGTACGGTGAAAACCTATTGCGGCAAATAGATATATCTATCAAACTAAAAGTTAACCACTATCATTGTGTTTCAAACTTGCTTTTGTTCTATTTCGTATTATTAATTAGGCTTAAAGTACAGTATTAGGTTTTTAATTCATAACAGACAATTGAAAAGAAGAGATCTCTCTCTCATTTTGTGAATTCACGAAATCTGAATGTAACTCATTTTGTGTAACAGAAATCCTAAATTTTTTGGACCATAAAATGAGAAAGATCATTGACATTCAGGGACAGCCATGAAGATAAGTTGAATATATTTATGTGGTGGTGCGGAAGCGTTTGTGAAATTCTTATAAAAAGAATTATGTAATAAATAAAAACGATATTTGAACAATCTTGTAGATATTGAATAATAATTGATTGTTCTTCAAAAAGTGTACAATGCATCCATATTTATAGGCAAAATTATTCCCTACTACTAGGAAACTAAAATAAAATCCTAATATAAAAGAATTAGAAATCATATTATATTCAATAAAGAAACTAGAATCCTATTCTAATTAAAATAAGAATAAAATGATAAAATTTATAACTAAATATCTTATTATAAATATCTAACTTTTATCCTATATATAATGGGATTGTCCTACATCAATCTCCCACTTGAAAAAAACCCGTCCTCGAGTTTTGTTGAAGAAAAAAAATCCTTGATAACTTTTGTGTATTCGAATTTGGCAGGGACTGGAGGAAGTTCTCTACTCACATATTGTCATGTTCTATGCTTGTTGAAACAACCAACATTCATAATAGTTAAGGTATGTAAATTCTTGTCCGCTTGCTTCTCCATGAGCTCGAGATTCCTTTCAAAACTCAACGCAGTCGCATTTGCGTGATGTTATAAAGGGTTTCATCGATCATGTCGATTCGTTGTTTGAATTTGTCGAGCCTATGTTCGTTGTTAGTGGTTCGACTGCCACCATAACCTTCATCGGCCATCTGCTTAAGGTAATTACATTGCTCTAATATCAATTTTAGTGCAGAAGTGTTTGTGAAATTCTTGTAATAAAAATTACATAATAAGAACGATATCTGAACAATCTTGCCTTATTTATATTGAGAATAATAATTGATTGTTTTTCAAAAAGTGTACAATGCATTTATATGTATAGGCAAAATTATTCCCCACTACAACTAGGAAACTAATATAAGGAAACTAAAATAAAATCCTAATATAAAATAAATTAAAAATCATATTCTAATCAATAAAGAAAAATAAGAATAAAAAGATAAAATTTATTACAACTAGATATTTTATTATAAATATCTAACTTTTATCATATTTACAATAGAATTGTCCCACATCATGTGGCACCCGAACAAGAACGTGGAAAAAATAAATTCAACAAAGAAGAAATGGTGGGACACATAAGCGAGACAAGAGTACAGTCCATGACAATGAAAGGCATTTAGTAAGAAAAGATTTTTTTATTGTTTCCCCAAGTTTTTAAAAATGAGAAGAAAGGGTAATAGTCGATTACTAGAAAGGTTAATCGAGTCTAACCTACATAGTGGTGGCTTTAGACCTATTATTTTGCGATTACATGGTGGAGGATGAAAAGTTCACAACCATTAGAGTGATATGAAATAAACGATCCATTAAAAACATTCAACTATCAATCTAAGTTTTGCAAAGACATAGGAGGCATCAAACTTGCAGTTAAGTAGATAAAGTCAAATACGTCTAATGAAATCAACAATAAATATAAGAAAGTGGATGCCTAGATTGATTGGAGATCATGATTTCCATTTCAAAAGTTTTTACGAGCAATTATTGATATAGTAAAGCAAATATTCTATAATCGATCTTTAAACATAAAGAATGTTATTGCTATAGGGTTTGACATGAATTAAGCTTTGGCACAGTACAAATCCAAGACATTCAAATGGCTAGCTTACGAAGTCATAGTAAAGAAGCTAGATCATAATTTGGGATACCCTAAAAAGGTTCGTCAATTTTGATGATCCTTCACAATATCGAGAAGAGAGAGGTTGAAAAGGAAAGCCATTAACTCATGCATTGCATGATGAAGATAGTTGGAGCCAACTTGTGCTTTGGAGAAAGAGCTATCAAGGTTGTGCCAGTTTTGGAGAGTACGCTTGATCCTAGCAAAGTCAAGAATGGGAGAGGATGTTGGTGGAGATGAAGCATTCGATGCTTATTCATTTACTCTGTTTTTATTCAATCCGTACATAGATATGTCAATGCGAAGATCCTTCACAACATACAAAGCGAGAGAGAATTCAATATTTGCATAAAAGAACAAAACTTTGAACGAAATTAAGTTACTTTCCATGCTAAGGACACAAAACGCATTAGATAATAGGTTTTAAAGGAGAGGATAGTTAGGTGGAACGAATATGAGAGATGTGGGATTCCGTTATAATTGCCATTAATCATATCTTTGGTACCCTCATAGTCGGAATGCAAAAGGAAATTATTTAAGTCCACAACCATGTGATGATAAGGCACCGAATCCATCAAACATTTTTCTAAAGATGCACTAGTTTGACTAGCCAAATAGGAACATGGACGAGAACCATAGCCGAGATAATTGGTGTGTAAAGTGTATCCTCCCCTATTCCAATCATGGAATAGATGAAATAAATGAAATTAGATAAAAAAAGGTTTTGTTGAAGAATGAAATATAATTGGAATCGTCCATATTGTGTTCATCTTTTGAAACACTATCATACCCCAAATCTCATGTGAGGTGGTCGTAATTGTGGGCACCTATGAGCAATATGACTAGAATACTCACACATAATAGACATGTTCTCTTATGGGCATTCCATTGATAATGCAAAGACATGAAGTTTGAGGGAGAGAGTTTTAGAGGTGCTTGAGATGTTGTGTTAATGGAGATAAGGACGCTTCTGGTTGATAGATTGGTTGGCGGTTGTAGGAGGTAATGGAAGAGTTGGTTCTGCCAATGGTAAGGAGGAACTATAATTTTCCGCAAATGGTGAACACGCTCGAGTATTTTAAAGCTCTGATATCATTTTAACATTTTACACGGTGAGGGCTAAAGGCAGGTTTGTTTCCTTTGTAAGTGAAAAAATTTATACAGTACTAAGTGACCAGAAGGATGAATAATTGCAGAAAAGGAAAGTTAGGTCTTACAAACATTGAGGCCTAAATCAGCCAGTGTATTAACAAGTGTGAGATTAGAAACTACGTTAAAGCATTCCCTAGTAAAATTTATCTAATCAAAAAGGAATGTTATCAGCTGCCTTTTTAACACATTGGCAAAATATACTCAATGATTTATTTTTTTTAGCAGATGTTAGCGTTTTTTGGATGATAGAAGCAAGAGAACAAGCTAATGTTAAAAGATATCAGAAAATCAACTTACTCTGCCGAAATTTTTTCTGGATTATTATCCTTGAAGTCAACAAGCTGTGCAAATAAGTAAGCTTCAGCCAGAGAGAAAAGGGTATCGATCAAAGCATATCCAGGTTCATCGAATGCATCACGTATCAAGGTACTTCCGTATGTAGAAACTTTCTCTTCCTTTGAGATCTCTTTAAATCCATGATAAGCCACCTTCACATATTTGTGGCGATCCATCTGCGAACAGTACAGTCAAAATGGACAAATACTACACAAACATAAAACCGAAGAGACAAATAGAATAACCAATAGCAGAAAGATTCTATCTAGATATAAATATATATTAATGAATGAATTAGCAATAGAACAACACAAACCTTCAATATATTGCCTCTATTTTTATCAAGAACTAATCCCCTGACCATGTAATTCCAATCAAAAGACCATTGCAGCAACTACACATAGCCAGACAAGGTAAGAAGCAATTAATCTTCAGACTCGAAATCAAAAAGCAATTACCAAAATCACAAAATGCCTGCAATTATTTTCATCTTGCAATGCATGAGTTGAAGTTCTTTCTCTCTCTGGTTCAGGCATAGGGATAGGCAATTTAATGTCTAGAATGAGGCACCTAAACCAAATTGCTTCAGAAACGGACATCATCAATTGATAATTAACATTATATCAAATTCTCATGATGGAACTTAATGGCTTTTCTTTTCAACCGTTTTCTTCTTGAGATTATGAAGGGTTAACGAATTTTGACAAACCTCTTTAGGGTATCCCAGATTATAAACTAGCTTATTTACTGTGCCTTCATAAGCTAGCAATTCGAATGTCTCGGACCTGTACTGTGCCAAAGTATAGTCCATGTCAAACCCAACAGAAACAATATTCTTCATGTTCAAAGATCGATTACAGAATATATGTTTTCCTATATCAATCTTTCGTCCTCCTTCAAGAGATGACCATATGCAGGGATCCTGACGACTATCACTGCAGCCAGTCTTCTCAACTGGCAATGTTTTGCTATTTACACCCATTCTGTCAATCATAACACTGCCATGAAGTTGATCATTGCCTGATCCTGTTTGACAACAAGAAAGCAGATAGTAATTAAGAATAGTGTGAAACTTATGCCACGCCTGTATAATGCAGTTAATTAACGATGAGAATGTTTATGTTTGCTTATAAGCTTGTCTATAAGGAGAGAAAAAGTACTGAGTCTTAATATTTTTTTCCTGTCCTTAAGAGAACTTTTATAAGCCAACCTCCACCAAATTAAGAGTGTGTTTGAGCCACATTATTTTGGAAGAATATATTCTGTGAAATAGTAGATTGATGAAGAATGTGTGGCTGAAAAAGAAGGAAAAATTATTGATGTAATGAAAAATATTATTTTATTGAAGAATGTGTGGTTGAAAATAAGTAGAAGAATGAAAATGAAAATTTTAATGCGTACCAAATAACGTTCAATAATTTTTATATTTAAACTTAAGGTGTGTTTGATCCACATTATTTTGGAAGAATGTATTCTGAAATAGTAGATTGATGGAGAATGTGTGGTTGAAAAAGAAGGAAAAATTATTGATGTAATGGAAAATATTATTTTATTGAAGAATGTGTGGTTGAAAATAAGTAGAAGAATGAGAATGAAAATTTTAATGCGTACCAAATAGGGGCTAAATTATATCCACCCAGAAAACTCAAATTTTCGAGATTTATTAGAAAACACAGCAGCAGATTGTATTGATAGTCTAAGTTCCCATATACTGATGAGTGATGACTCATGCCTTTGCTTATATGACACATTTCTAGGCATATGGTTAGTTGATCCCAAGCATAAAAATATCAATTCTTTATGAAGACTATATGTTCTTATATTCATATTAACAATGTTAGCACAATCTTATATTAGTAAGTGAATTTGAGTAATGGACTGCACTAAAATGATTAAGTAGCTCTGGATCGATAACCCCTACATTCCCTTTACAGTTCACAAACTTCATATAGAGACATAAAATCTAGGCAAGTCACACCTATAAGTGTTCATATCAATAGCAGCCCAGAGCAAAATTTCATGTTACATGATAAGAAAAAGTTTTTTTAAGGCACCAAAAAGAGGAAAGAAGGGACTCCTTCCAGCCACTGAAACATCAGCATCTTACCTGCAGTAATCATGGTACGTGAACCCACTGGCTCCATGTAATCTTCCAACTTCTCAGCCATTATTCCAAGATACGCTCCAAAGTATACCTATATTTCACCAAAGTTAATGCCACTCGTAACAATAAAAATCCTCTTGTACAAAAGTATTTTATTCCCCAAAAGCATTGTCGTCAAATTGATTATGACTCCATACCAAAATATCACATCCTCAAAGTCAGAAACACCTACCTAATCACCCAAAATATACAACACAAACACTATGGCATTAATAAAATTAAATCCAACGAATATGAAAAGCAAAGAGGGGGAACAATATTCCGAACCATAACCAGAAATCATACGACTGAACTAGAACTCCAAAAGTCAAAATGTTGAAAGTAAGAATGACCATACGATAACACCCTTCCTGGTCAAAGGCATATTTTGACTTGCACCCATGTTTTGTTTACATGAACAATAGTTCCTCACTAGCAGAAATTTTCTTTTCAAGTTTTTTTCACTCCAAACAACTTCGCCAATTAAAATTACCAACAGTGATTTTTAGTACTAGTGAAAAACAAAAATAAATTCTTGTTGAAGCAGTACGGCCTTCATCAATGCAACTTTATCTTAGCATGAAAAGTCAAAAGCCAGAGATAATTAATTAAACATCAAAACTGAAAAGATAAAGATTTATCTCAATAATCAACTGTGCACATTTAAGACCAATCAATTAAGATGACATGTAAATTCAGATTTGTTTAAAACAAAACATAAAAACATTATTTTTCTCACCTTCAATAAGAATCAGAACATTTAAATAATAAAAGGGGAAATCTTTCGCTAGCAATAAAACCTATAAGCTAAATTCTCCACCAGTACTCAATACAAAAGGAGGGGAAAAAAAAGCATTCATACACCAAATTTAACCAGGGTGCGGTGCGCACAAACCTTTTAGGCTATTCACTTTCCTTCTGTAAGGAAAATGATCGGGCGGAAATGGAAAAACCGGATGGGAGATATGGCTTGGATAGGAAAAGGAGGAGGGGAAGCAATGAGAAGAGGAGCGGCCCTTGGGAATACGCATCTTCGGTTTAAATACACATTTTGGAAGCCTAGGCATCAGCAACTCTCCGCCCAATAACGACGATTCCAATTACAGGTGGTATTCGATAACTGCGTAAGAATGCAACAGAAATATGTTGGTCATGCTGCAAGGAGCCATTAAAGGCTTCACCTACAAGACTTGGTGCTTTCACTGTGGTTGACATTTTTGTTCTCTTGTCACCCAACTTGTTCTTCTTTGCAAAATTATGGAGATACTTAAATACCCGTAAAGGAAACGGAATCGAATTCCTCCTACTTGCAGCTGGAAAATGGGCGGGATCTGACACGTGGAGGCGGGTGGCGGATGGTGGTGGTGGCGTGTAAAATGTGTTAACTCTAGAATATTATTTTCCTCCTTCACATCCTTTTTCCCACTTTTTACTGCTTTTATTTTATTCCACTGCTTTGTGCAGGTCAGGGGCGGACCAGCACATTAACATTTAACCATTTGTTATAAGCATTTAGCACAGTAGAATCTTTGTTCGACACCTTTTTTCTTTTCATTCTCATTCTCATTTTCATTTTTTTTTTCTTTTTTCATTTTAACCACACATTCTATTAATAAAATGATATTACACATAAACTCAAAAATTCTCCTTACTTTTTAACCACACATTCTTTCATCAATCACTGTTCAAAAATCAATTTTTCTCCCAAAATGAATGTCAAACATAGACTAAAATTTTCATTCTTATTTTTCTATTCGTTCTCAACTATACATTTTTCAAAAAAATAATATTTTTCATCACATCAATAATGTTTCCTTTTTTTTTAACTACACATTCTCCATCAATCTACTATTCCAGAATACATTCTTCCAAAATACTGTGGCTCAAACACACCTTTATTATTAAATAATAACCATTTAGAAATTGTATTAAACTTAAAATTAATGATATTATAACTAAAATGTAAAAATGATCCATTCCTTCGGCAAACATAAAATTACTAAGAAGTATAAATTTTCAAATATTCGCATTCTTACTAGTTACAAATGAAGTACAAAAATAAGTAAACTTTAAGCTTAGCCAATAAAACCACTGTTACGTTCCACGACTACTCTCAAGGGAAGGAAAAAAAATCAGAGATAGACGAAAATAGAGATCTTCAAGAGAAATCAACTTAATTTTTTGATCGGGAAATTATGTTAAAAAAAATCGACTTCAAAGTTCAACTATCAATCCAAATTAACGAAAATAACAAATATGACCTTGTCTTTATCGTCAATTACATATCCACTGTCACCAGAACCATCAACTGACATCCGATCAAAGTAATCGCCACAAGCCTCGCTGTCTAGAGCGAAAAACTAGCATGCCACCAACACAAAGGCCACTGCAGCACTGCTGCCATAGTGACTTGCACCTCCCATCATGACGGCATCAGAAACTGCATCACTGCTACCATCACTTTATTCATTTCTTCAAAATTCTCTTATTTTTGCTCAATTTCTCTTCCAGTTGTGATCAAATTCTCGTAAAACTATTCAATTATACCGTATACACGGCCGTGTTGATGATGATGAAAATTATTTCATTTAATTGGGCATCATTTTAAAAAAAAGGCCCAACCCTCTCAGCCCAAAACAAATGGGCAAAACTAAAAAAAGGCTCACTTCAATAGTATCCGTCTTCTTCCTCAGTCATCCCCGTCTTCTCTGTCCTTCTCTGTTCTTTCTACAACAGTCAACGATCGGGCAAAGCCGACAGAAGTTAAGGCTCCGACGGATCCAGCACGAGCGACCGCACACCCTCGTCGGGTGCTTGGTCTATCACTGTGTGCATTATTATATAGTAAAGAAAAATTGTAAGTATGGGAAGTAAGTATAGACAGTTAGCAGAATTGAGGCATGTATTTGCAAACGTGGCAAGATCATGGATATCAAATGCACGACTTTCACTTTCAGTTCCAGTTAGAATAAATTGGCCTCATTTCCCCTTTTTTTGCCAATCTTCCCTTGTTTTAGCAAGTTCACTCCTAAGACTCATGGACGTTAGCTAGTTATTAGTTGCTTAATTTTCTCCATTCAGTTATTGTAAATTAGCTATTTAAAGCCATCGTTGTTTGTTAATAAATTTATATAGTAATTTGAAAATCCCAAATCATAGTGTCTTGATACAGGGTCTTATGAGTGGACTTGCTAAAACAAGGGAAGATTGGCCAAAAATGGGGAAATGAGGCCAATTTATTTTAAATGGAACCGAAAGTGGAAGTCGTGCATTTCATGTCTACAATCTTGCCACATTTACAAATACGTGTCTCAATTCTGCCAACTGTCTGTCCATGTTACTTAGGCCCGCCACACTTTGTATCAATTTCCTCCATCTCAAGAACTTGACTCCGACAAGTTTTTCTATAGATAGGAGTGCAGAATTTCTAGTTGAAGACGCAATATTTCATCAGCTTAGAGCACACAGCCTCCGAAGGTGGCTTATTGGCCCACTGGACAAGGAATTTGTGGTAACCTCCTCGATGAGTAGAAACAAATTTGAGGTCAAGAATGGTACATATTTTTCGTAGGAGTGAAAATGGGTGGAAGATGGATTGGAAATTCCGTTGTTGGGCTCAGTATCTACAGGGAAGACAACGAGATCTTCAATGTTGAAGACGAGGCTGATGTCGAAATCAGAAGGGAGTTCAGCAACATACGCATTAGGACCAAGATGCTTAAAAATCTTGTATGAACCTGCTAGGGGGGAATCACTCTAGGCGTAGGAGAATGAAGACTTGGTCACCTACAACAAAATGCTTATCTTTGCGTAACAAAATAACTTGTTGGGTATATAAACCGATCTACAAAGCAATTTTCTACCACACTTCTTCATGTAAAGCTATCATGTAGCGAAAGAAATCAAGGCTCGCTTCTCTGATACATTATGGTAAAGGCAAGGGGATGATGTCCATCAGCATCTTTTGGTTATCCCCATTAACAAGCTGAAAAGGTGTGTTTCCAGTAGTCCTATTAACAGAATTGTTGTAGGCAAACTCTATCTGTGTTAGAATGAGGTTCCAACTGGTGGAATTGTCTTGAAAAAGGCATCAAAGGAGGTTGCCGAGGTTACGATTGACAACCTCTATTCGCCCATCAATTTGAGGGTGAAACACGCCTGGAAAAGGATAGTTTAGTACCCACTTTCACCGATAAGGTCTTCCAGAAGTAGTTGATAAACTTGACGTTGTCGGACATAATGGAGGCCGGTATGCCATGCAACCGAATGACTTCTTTGAGGAATAATGCTGCCACATGGGAGGCATCATAGGTTTTCTAGCAAGGCACGAAGTGAGCCATTTTGGAGAAGTAGTCTATGAAAACCATTATTAAGTCATGATGTCTCTAGATTCTAGGGAAACCCCAAATAAAATCCATACTCAGGTCCACCCATGGGCAATGAGGAATTGGCAAAGGTGTATAGAGTCTCGTGTTCAGCTTTGTCCCTTTATTTACTTGACATGTGCGGCATTGG
>CAIGRS010117957.1:0-10972 GCA_903798395.1 Fraxinus floribunda
CGCAAAATGCACTTATCAGCTGTCAGCCAATAATGCATGTGTCGCAGAGGACTTGGTTCGAGGCCTTCGCAGAAGAAACGATGAGTTGGAGAAGAAGCTAAAAGCTTCAAGATCTTGGGAGGCCGAGGTGGCGAAGGCCAAAAAGGAGATCGAAGAGATAGAGGGAAAATGGGTGACGACCTCCTCGAAGTTAGAGGCTTCCTAGTCAACCGGCTGAAGAGCGAGCTCCATGAGTCTGTCTCCCAGGTGGTGGCTCTGACCAAAAGGGTTGACGATGCCAATGAGCATCAAAGGATAGCATCGGAGGCCTTGGCTGAGGTAAATAGGGAGAAGGATGAGTTGAAGAAGCTTATTGAGGCCCAAATTGAAGAGATTAACTCCCTTAAGGCCGAAGTGAAAACAGTCGGCGAGGCTGCGGTGCAGAATTACAAGGATAACTTCCACACCACTCTGGAGTACGATGACTTTGCCAATTTTTGGGCCTCTTGGGCTACGAAGGAAGTGATGTCTCATCTCCGAGAGAGGTATCCCGAGATGAGCATTGAGCTTCTGGAGGAAGAGTTTGGGGGTCCTACCAGGGGAAGGCTAGTGGTGGATGAAGAGGAGGAAGAAGAGGCAGAGGCTGAGGAAGTTGATCGTGTAGATTAGACTCTTTTTGTAATTTTTATCATTTAGAGCATATTTTCTTTCAAGTGTTATCGTTTCAGCTTGCTTTATTTTTGTTGAACAAGTGATCACGTCTTCAAACATCGCTTGGGTTGAGTAGTGGTAGCACTGTAATCGCATCGACACATCTTGATCCTTTAACAAAATAGGAAGTAACATCGCGTCGGCATAGTTCAATCCCTTGGTAAAATATAACAAGTAACATTGCGTCGACATGGTTTGATCACTTGATAAAATATAACAAGTAATATCGCGTCGGCATTACTCAATCGCTTGGTAAAATATAACAAGTAACATCGCGTCGACGTTGCTCAATCGCTTCGTAAAATATAACAAGTAACATCGTGTCCGCATTGTTTGATCACTTGATAAAATATAACAAGTAATATAGCGTCGGCATTGCTCAATCGCTTGGTAATTTTCATTGCGCCTCAACGAGGTTGTTTCTTAGCTCGTGCTCCTCTGCTTATACAGGTTTTCTTGGACATGGCTCCTTGGGGAGAGTTGGCACCTCGGTAAGGTAGCTTTTAAGCTTGTACGCTTTTGCTTTATCAGAGGTGGCACCCGCACCGCTTTTGTTTATACAGGTTTTCTTGGAGGTCACTCTTTGGGGGGAGCTTGCACCTCTGCAGGGTAGCTTAAGCTTATGCACTTCTACTTTATCAAAGGTGGTACCAGCACCGCCTCTATTTATACAGGTTTTCTTGGAGGTGACTCCTTGGGGAGACTTTGTACCTCTGCAAGGTAGCTTAAGCTTGTGCACTTCTGCTTTATCAGAGGTGGCACCTGTACCGCCTCTGTTTATATAGGTGTTCTTGGAGGTGACTCCTTGGGGGGAGCTTTTATCAGAGGTGGCATCCGCACCGCATCTGTTTATACATGTTTTCTTGGATGTGAATCCTTGGGGGGAGCTTGCACCTCTGCAAGGTAGCTTTTAAGCTTGTCAATTCTAGAACGCAGTGAGGTAGAAATTCCATTCATTTGATTTGCAGTATTTACAAGTTATACGCCTCTTACTGGTAGTACTTCCTTAGGTGTTCAATATTCCAGGGGTGAGGCATTTCCTTTCCTTCTAGGTCCTCTATAGCGTAAGTGTCGGGTTGGATTTCCTAAACTATCTTGTAGGGACCTTCCCAAGTTGGTCCTAAGGTCCCCGTGCCATGGTCCTTGGTTGAGGGAAAAACTTTGCGAAGCACCAAATCACCGATGTGAAACGTCCTTTTTTTCACTTTGGCGTTGTAATAACGCATCATCTTATGTTGGTAGGAAGCGAGCTTGACCTGGGAACCATTTCTCTTTTATTCAAAAAAATCCAGCTCAAACTTCCTTAGTTCATCGTTCATCACCTCATCGAAGTGTATGCGGCTGGAAGAAGGAACACCAACTTCTACGAGGCTCATGGCCTCGGCTCTGTAAGTCATGGAGAACGGAGTTTCTTCGGTAGCTGTCTTGCAAGTAGTTCTGATGGCCCAGAGGACTTGGGAGAGCTCGTCCACCCAGGCTCCTTTAGAGGCATCCGCTTCCTTTTGAGGGTAAGTTTTATGGTCTTATTAACCGTTTCAACTTGGCCGTTAGCCTGGGGGTGATGGGGAGAAGAGAAGTGCTTTGTGATCCCCAGCTCGTCGCATAAGTCCCTGATCTTCCTATTGTCGAAATGTTTGCCATTATTTGAGACCAGGGAGTGGGGTAAGCCGAATCGACATATGATATTTTTCCACAAGAATTTGGAAGTGTTCGCTTCAGTAATCTTGGATAGTGGCTCCACTTCCACCCATTTCGTGAAGTAATCGATTGCAACAATGGCGAAGCGAGCGATTGCTCTTCCCTTGGGCAGTGGGCCAATAAAATCCATGCCCCATTTGGCGAATGGCCAGGGGCTGGTTACAACAGTGACTCTTAAGAGGGTTGCCTTTGCACATTGGAGAAGCGTTGTCACTTGTCACATTTTCGCACAAACTCAATTACGTCCTTTTTTAGGGTCGACCAATAATACCCTTGTCGGAGTATCTTATGTGCTAGTGTTGGCCCTCCTGAGTGATTCCCACAAACGCCTTCATGAACTTCTCTTAGGATATAATTCACCTCCTCGCCCCCTGTGTATCTAAGGAGGGGGAGGAAAAACCGCGCTTATATAGAACATCATCTTGTAGGACGAAGTGAGCAACCTTTCTTCAAAGCTTTCGCACCTCGGCTTCATCTATTGGCAACGCTTGCTCCTTCAAGTAGGCCAAGATAGGTAGCATCCAAGGTGGTGTATTTTCAATCTACATCAGCTCTTCGCCTTTTTTGATGGAGGGTTGGGCTAGGTGTTCAATTGGCACCACCTTGAGCAGTTCTGAGTCTTTGCTACTGGCCAGTTTTGACAGTGTATGCACATGGGAATTGTCTTGGCGTGGCACTTGGATTAACTCAAATTTTTCAAAGTTAGGCAGGGAGCTCATTACTAGTTTTAGATAAGCTGCCATGTGTTTGTCCCTTGCCACAAAGTTTCCGTTTACTTGATTCACCACCAACTGTGAATCGCTACTGATTACGACTCTCTTCACTTGCAGTTCTTTTACTAGCCGAAGTCCCGCCAGAAGGGCTTCATATTCAGCCACATTATTGGATACCTCGAACCCAAACCTAACAGCGCAGTTCAACTTATGCCCCTCTGGGCTTTCCAGCACCACACCGGCTCCGGAGCCTGTTTCCCCCGAGGAGCCGTCGACAAAGAGATTCCAGGTGGGGGGTTCAACTGGCTCCATAGTTACCGATCTCCGAGGCCTTAGCAAATTCAGCTACAAAGTCAGCCAAGGCTTGACCCTTGATTGCAGTCTAGGGTGCGTACATTATGTCAAATTCGCTGAGCTCAACGGCCCACTTCAGCAGCCTTCCTGAAGTGTCTGGCTTCTGCAAGACTTGCCTTAGTGGGAAATTAGTTAACACGCGAATGCTGTGGGCCTGGAAATAGGGCCTCAGTTTTCGAGAAGCAGTGATCAATGCGAGAGCCAATTTCTCCATGTCTAGGTATCGCGCCTCGGTGGGTAGTAAGGCTTTACTCACATAGTACACTGGCAGCTGGTGCTTCTCTTCTTCTCGCACAAGCACGGAACTGATTGAGTCGTCAGCTACTACCAAGTATAACAGTAGAGGTTCTCCTTCTTTGGGTTTGCTGAGGAGAGGTGTCCGACCCAAATAGTTTTTCAGCCCTTGGAACGCCTCTTCGCATTCATGGGTCCATTGAAATGTCTTACCTCCCTTGAGGATTCTGAATAAGGGCAGACACTTTTCAGTGGTCCTTGAGATGAAGCGATTGAGTGCGGCTACCCTGTCGGTGAGCCGTTGCACTTCTTTGGGCTTCTGTGGCGATCTCATTTCGACTAGAGCCTTGATCTTCTCAGGGTTGGCCTCAATTTCCCTTATATTTACAATGTAACCCAAAAGTTTGGCTGAGGCTACACCGAACGCACATTTAAGGGGATTAAGCTTCATCCGGTATCTTCTTAGCGTTTGAAAAGTTTCGTCCAAGTGCTTGACGTGCTCGTCAGCCCGGAGACTTTTAACTAACATGTCGTCAACATAAACTTCCATAGATTTGCCGAGCTGATTAGCGAACATTTTGTTGACTAACCTTTGATAGGTGGCCCCAATGTTTTTTAGGCCAAAAGGCATCACCCTGTAGCAGTAAAGCCCCCATCAGTGATGAAGGATGTGCTCTCCTTGTCGTTTGGGAACATGGGGATTTGATTGTAGCCGGAATAGGCATCCATGAAGTTTAGTAGCTCGTGCCCAGCGGTTAAGTCCACTAGCTGGTCGATTCATGGAAGTGGGAAGCTGTCCTTGGGACACGCCTAGTTTAGGTTGTAGAAGTCAATACAGACCTTCCATTTGCCATTATGCTTCTTCACAAGGACATGATTGGAAATCCATTTTGGATAGTTGGCTTCACGGATGAAGCCATTGGTGATGAGCTTTTCTACTTCTTTTCTCAAGGCCTCATACCTTTTAGCTTTCGAAGCTCTTCTCTTCTGCCTATGTGGGATGCAGTTCGGATCAATTTGCAAATGGTGGCAGCTGATTCTGGGGTCTATCCCAACCATGTCTTCGTGCCTCCATGCAAAAATGTTTGCATTTTTCAGCAGGAAGTCTTTGAGTTCTTCCTTAGCCTCTCCTCCTAATTCTTTGCCAACCTGCAGAACCTTGGATGCATCACATGGGTCTACTAGGAACGTTTCCAGTTCCTCCATTGGGGCGGCCTGAGACTCAAATTCGATTATTCTGGGATCCAATTCTTCCAGGGAAATTTCTTGCTTGGCTTTCGCCATGACAGTATCTGCCGTGTGAGGTGGCCCTTCTTTAGAGGCCTCTGATATTTCAGTGTCCCATACCATGTTGATTCACAGTTCTGCTTTCCTTAGAGAATTGAGGTAACATTCTCTGGAACCCATCTGATCGCCTCGGACAGTAGCGATTTCTCTCTCCGTAGAGAACTTCATGCAGAGGTGATGGATAGAAGTGACTGCCCATAGAAGTGATAGACGGATCGTCGATCAACAACTAAAAATTCCATGAAGTGGTATGCTAACTGAGGAGGAACCTCCATTTCAACAGCCAAAGTAATTTTACCTCTAGAAATGATGTTATCTCCGGTGAACCCATAGAGGGGCGAAGTCATTGGTGTTAGCGCATGCCCCACATCTATCTTATCAAAGGTAGAGCCGAACATGATGTATTAGCGCATTCCCCACATTCGTTTCAACCCATTACGGGCCACCACGACTCTGACTACCAGGGTGTTGCAGTGTGGGAAGTGCACACCTGCTGCATCTTCCTAGGTAAATGTGATGGGCTCCATAGTTCTGCCTCCTGAAGATTGGCTTACTATATAACTTGCCATGGGCTGACTCTTCGTCTCTCTGGCATAGTTCTTCTGAGCATTTTTTGTTTCACCTCCTGCATGAGGTCCTCCAATAATAATATCAATTTCTTGAATGGGTTGCTGCTTGTTGGGGACAGCTGAATCCTTTCTGGGACGTTGCCCGCTTCGGGGCCTTTCCCTGTCATTACTCCTGTCATTGTGTGGCGAATGACGCCTCGTTTCTCCCCTTTGTGGAGAAGTGCGTTTTAGAGAGTTACTCTGATGACAATCATCTCTAGCATTGCGAGCATTGCTTGGGAGATGGTTCGCGTCTCGGTAGTCAATTGTGTCATGGCCATAGTAGCGATGAAAAGTGCAGTAGGGCCGCAGGTCCCCCTGAGGCCTATTTCTAGGCGCTTCACCCCGTCCTCTATTTCTAGAAGCTGAGGGTCATCTGGTATTTCTTGTTGGATCATGGCGCTAGGGCCGGAACTTTTATAGGCCAAGGTAGGTACTGCATTCAGCGTGGCAGTTCCTAGCGCTTGCCCCGAGGTGGGGGCTACAACATGCCCAGCTTGGGTCCATTGCTGGCTTACTATCTGGGCGGTGGGTCCTCTGCCAATTTGCCTCTGAGGTGGGGAGAGACCCTGGGTCGCTCTATTTCGATGATCTATCATCTCCTCGTTGGCAATCTCAACTTTCATCATCTCCATCAATTCGTCATATGTTGAAAGGTTCTTACTTCGGACATCCCTCCAAAACAAAGTGTTCATGTTCAAGCCTACTTTCAGAGCTGAGAGGGCCTCTTTATCCGTTACTTGTTCGTAGTAAGTAATCTCGTCAGTGAAACGGATAGGTAGCTCTTTAGAGTTTCCCCTGCCGCTTGCCTCATGTCTTGTAGGCGCTGTATCGGCGCCTCTCCCTCTTTCCTTGAAAGATACTGATTTAGAAACGCTTTCTTCAGGTCTGGCCAGCTTCTTATGTGAGGGGCGCCAATCTATTGTACCATACCTCGACGGCGTCGCCAAGGGTTAGGTGGAAAGCTCTGCATTTAAAGGCTGGCGAGGCACCTCTCAGGCTTATCTGGGTTTTATATTTGTTGAGGTGCTTCTTCGGGTCGCCCTTTCCTTTATACTTAGGACTTTTCGGAGGGACAAAGTTATGGGGCATCGGGAAAGTGCGGAGCTCCCTGGAAAAAGAGAGGTTATCATCATCATCATCCAATTCGAATGACCTGCATGGTTCGTTAAAGATGTTTCTATCTGCTGTAGGACAAGGAGGATGCTGAGAAGCCTCGCCTCTGCCCCCCTAATCTACCGCATTTCGCCTCTCCAGCCTATTTCTAGGTGGTGGGGCTTGAGTTCAATCTGGCGTATGCTCATGATAGTGATCCGTTTGATGTATGGGTTGGTTCCTATTTCTAGGTTCCCGTCCAATCCTATCAAAGATACTGGCAGACCTCTAGGTCGCTCTTCGTATTTCGGAGGGAAGTTGTCCTCTCCTGTCGGGGCGTTGGGAGCGGACGTGTAGTTGGAAGTGTTCATTCCCACTTCTCTTTCAATGGGGACTTCGCCCTTGGGGCTAAAATGAGTCCTCCTGCTTGATTCCACTTCAGTTCATCTATGAGTTGATTGCTGAGGATTTTGTGGGGCTTGAAAACCACCTTGATTTTGTACCTGCATCAGGAGCTCTTGCATGGTGATGTTTTGAGCCGCGTATAGTGGCCACTTTAGCTGTTAGCTGGGCCGTTCGATTACCCATGCGGTGTCGGTGATGGGGTCGCTGATGCATCACATTTCGAGAAATCTCCTCTTCAGAGATCTCCCTTGTCCTTCTTGGGTTCACATCTTTGCCACTGGAGTTCATAGTCCGAAGTGGCAAATTTTTCCTTTTAAGTTGGGCTTGATGTTTAGCTAGTTCTTTTTCAAGAACTGAACCCTTTTTTAAGGGGGGAATATCAACATGATATTCGAACAAGTTTTTAGTGGGAGAAACTCGTGGTTCAAGTAAGATTCCCACAGCCGGCGCCAATCTGTTGACCTCGAAAAATGGCTCCGACGTGGCCAACAGAAGAAGTCTTCAAGTCAACTCTCCCCTGCACACGTAGCACTACGTCAGTCGCCCATGGTCTCTCCCGGAGGGGTTGGGAGTGGCCACGAGCACTCCGACGGTCAACTCAGTTTATGTTTAACGAAAAAATGGTTCACCGACGGTGAGACACTCGTCGGAGAAAGGGTGCACAATGGTAAAATTGCTAATGTATGGGGGAAAGAAAATGATACCAAGCTTTCACACGTTTACGCTGCAGTTGGAGTAGGATAAAAAAATGGATTCGAATCCTTCTTCAGGCATAAATAGGGCATATTTATTCCAATGATGGGAAGAGGAGAGCCTTCGGATGAGGAGACACATGTTATGAGATCCTCAGGGCTTGTCTCATCTTAGGTGTCAATCTGTCTCTCCATAGGTTGGCTGGCATTTAATGTTTTTGACAAAAAGTAGCTAAGCTTGACCGTTTGGGTCCTGCCACACGTCCCATTAATCAGGGATTTGACTTTGGAGAGATCTTTGTTGGGGCGAGGCAGGAGCTGAGTTGTAGAAGCGGAGTACGGGCCTTTGCATCTGCGAGGTATCGCGGATGGGTGAGTGAGTTCGGTTCCTTTGCTGGCGTGTGGCCAGTTTGTCCCCAGAGTGATCGCTTCGGCTTATGCAGTCAACTCGTCCCATGCGTAATCACCTCGACTGGCACATGGCGCGGTGCGGGGCAATTCCTGCCGACACGTGGCAGGTGAGGTGGCGAGCCTGACCCAGGGCCGTAACAACTGTACTGCTACAACCTGTCATTTATTAATTCATTGGATTAATATTCATTTACATTTAAATTGCTGGACCTTTGAACTTTTGACCAACTAATGTATTTGGAATTTTCTTTTCTCATGTGCGATGAGCCTTCAAGGCTCTTTCCTTAAATGGGTCAAATAAGCTTTAACAAGCAAAATAAATTTCAGGACTTGTATAAATATTAAGAATTAATTACT
Organism: Fraxinus floribunda; assembly: GCA_903798395.1. NCBI lineage: Eukaryota > Viridiplantae > Streptophyta > Magnoliopsida > Lamiales > Oleaceae > Fraxinus > Fraxinus floribunda. Next base: position 8,545 of record CAIGRS010117957.1, read on the forward strand.
GTTTGGGAGTTCATCGGAACTATTCTAAGTGTCCAATGAACTAACAACAATAACAAAATATCACAGAAATAAAATTCAACCAATAAACACCTGATATAACGTGCTAACACTTGAGGAAAATATTCACAGCCTCGTGCCATGGGTTAATAATCCACTATATAGAAAAAGAATGCAACAAATGAAAACAAAAGTTTACAAATAAAGAACAACTAAAATCAATTCCCTCATTATTGTTGGCCTACTTGATTTGTTCAGAATTGGAAGCAAGCCAATGAACTTGTTCTATCGTCGCTCCTACAATACAAAATTTGTCTTAACTGTGATTGTATGTGACCATATTAACAGTGAATTTGATTCCTTAAAGTTTTCCTTGCCTAATAAAAAAAACTAAGATTATATGGAATTGATCATAATCTCGAAATTTGATATTTTGAAAATCGTTTAGCTCATTGTGCATGTGAACTTCAGTGAAAAGTCTATTCACTAGTGTGTTTGAAGGTATGAACACACTGAGTCTTGAGTTCCCTAGTGACTTTGAAAATATAGTCTCACCGAATCATGAGTTCTCTGGAGAAAAAATCATCCAATCCCCTAGAATAATTATATAGAGTTGGATTTCTTTCTTTTTGCACAAGAAAATTTTCTTCAATTTGTTATCTAATTGATGCACAAGAATCTCTAGGAAAGATTTTAGTATTTCTTTTATAAGTAGAATGATAGAAGAATATCAAACACAAAGAATTTATACATGATTTGGACCAGAAAGTCAGAAACTAGTGGGAATAATCTGATCACAAGTTCAAGGTTTACCTAATCTGCATTGCCAGCGCTAGTGCTAATGGAATGTGCTTATGGGTTTCTTTTTCTTGTCATTTTCCTTTTGTAATGGGAGTAATAATCTAGATTTTGTTGTAAAAAGAGAGAAAAAGAGGAGAGAATAAAAGTCAATAAACTTCTATATATTTTATTGAGAATCAATAGCAGTATTTATATGGTCTAAAATAAGAGTTACAATTGGAATTCTGAACTAGATAAGACTTATATATTATGATAATACTAAATAATAATCAATAATTATCTCATTATTTTATAACACCCCCATTTGATGAATATTTGTACAATAACTGTCTCATTAAAACCTTATTTGATAAAAACTCAATGAGACAAAAAAATCAAACGAAGGAAAAAGAGTACAGTTATTTTAGAGTATTAAATATAAATGATGCCTCATTAAAACCTTGTTAGGAAAACCTAGTGGGATAAAACCTAAGTGAAGGAAAAAGAGTATAGCTACTCCCCCTGATGTTGATCACTGAAAATATTTGAGTCGACGCATTCCAATTTTGTGAACCAATTTCTTGAATGTTCAATTACTCCACTGCTTCATGGATTGCAATAATTTCATAATGATTTGAGGATGTTGCTATCAATGATTACTTCACAGATCTCCATGATATAGCTGTTCATTCACGTGTAAACACGTATCATGTTTGTGATTTAGCTTTATGTGGGTTCGAAAGATAACCTGCATCTGCATAACCTACTAAAGTAGATCCCAACTTTTGAAAATAAAATAATTTCAAATCAATGGTACCTTTTAAGTAACGAAAAATGTGTTTAATATCATTCCAATGTCTTTATATTGGTGTAGAGTTATATCTTGCAAGAGACTTACAAAAAAAAGTTATGTCGGGTTGAGTACAATTTGTAAGATAAGTTAATGCTCCAATTGCACTAAGATATAGTACTTCAGTACCAAGAATCTTTTCTCCATCTTCAAATGGACGAAAATGATCATTTTTTTACATCAAGTGATTGAACACCTATAGGTGATGTCAATGGATGTACATTGTCCATATAAAATCGTTTTAAGATTTTTTCTATATATGTAGATTGATGAACAAATAATACTTTCACCACAATTGCAAATTTAATATTTATTTTCTTTATGAAAACACATGGGCATATATCATCATTTTTATAACTTTCCTTCAAAAAATATTCGCTAAGGCGATTATACTATATGCGTCGGATTGTTTCAATCCATATAATGATCTTTACAATTTAACTGAGAACATGGCTCTTGGGCATGTATCATTTGTTTCTTGCACTTTAAGTCCTTTAGGGTCTTTTATATATATGTCACTATCTAGTGAATCATACAAATAGGTAGTCACTAATAAGGCACATATTGAGCTTTTGTGACACAGATGTGCATTATCCATATAAAATAGTTTTAAAACTTCTTCTGTATATGTAGATTGATGAACAAATAATCCTTTTGGGAAATGTTCAATTTGCACCCCGAGACAGAATTTGATTTCTCCAAATCTTTCATCTCAAATTCATTTTTCAAATAATCCGCAATTTTTTTGAGCTCTTCAGAAATTCCAATTAAATTTAAGTTATCAACATAAACTGCCACAAT
>CAIGRS010118031.1:0-15526 GCA_903798395.1 Fraxinus floribunda
TCATTCAAATTAGCGACGGAAATAATGACGGAACTCCCGTTGCTAATCATCGGTGCAAAATAATCCGTTGGTAATTGCGACAAAAAATCCGTAGGTAATTTGCGACGGTTTATTTCTGTCACTATTCATCGACGACTAATATAATCCGTTGCTAAATTTACCGGCTGGGTGTTTGCCGACGGGCGAAATCTGTCTCTGAAGGTTATTTCCAACGGATTTCGGGGCTTCAGCGACTGATAATTCCGTCTCTGAAGCCGCTTTTTTTTGTGTAGTTTTTGTTAATTATTTTATTATAGAAATTGTAAATATATCATTTTACCCTTCATTTAATTTTTCAAGTTGAGTTAAACATTTTATTTTAGGTTACGAAAATATTAGATGAAATATGTTCAATGAACTCCAACGACCTTTGAAATGAAAGGTCTGGGGCAGTGGGGCCCCTTAAGTAGAGGGGGCTATAAATTACAGCCCCCTAAAAGTTGTGCACGAAGCACAGCCCTTATAAACAAATTATAAAACAGCTGTCAACCTCTTCAACAGTTGACACCATATTACATCTTGTTGGAAATGGTTTAATATAAAGTGAAATGGGTCCCATTTGAGCTCTAACTTCATTAGGACATGTATTCCAAAATTAACGATACCAAACATGTTCACGTATAGGGTTGGGCGTGGGTTAAGTTGGATTGATTTTGAGTCCAATCCAAATCCAACCCAACATGTTCGATTTGACAATAATTCAAACTTGAATCAACCCATTCATGGTTGAAATCCAACTTAATCCAAACCGACCAAACTTGGGTTGGTTTGGGTTGAGTTGATTGGTTTGGACTTAAGTCCAATTCAAGTTGGACAATTTTATATGGGCCCAATGGTTGAGAATTTTTCGTTAACTTTGAACAATTTTTTTAAAGTTTGATACCATTTCAATTTGAACCAATTTCAGTTACATTAACACTGGTGATTTGAAACGTCTTAAGTCGATTGAAGTTGGATCAATAATACCATTTCAAGTCAATTTGAAAGGCCTAAGTCAAAAAATCGAGTCAAGAAGTTGAGTCATGAGCATCAATGAGAGGCAAAAGAGACAAGAGGCAGAAGAGACGTGAGGTAGAGGAGAATTTTGATAATTAGGTTTTAGAAGAGACGTGAGGTAGAGGAGAATTTTGATAATTTGGTTTTAGATTTTCTGGTTTTAAGTACTAATTTTCTTTTTAATATTTTTTAATTTATTGGATTGGATTTGATTGAGTTTCAATAGATAACCCGAAACTTAACCTAACCCGACCTAAAATTTGATTTCCTAACCCCGAACCCGACCCAATTGAACTAAAAAATCAATCCAAACCGGTTTATTTGGGTTGTGTTGAGTTGATCGGTTTGACTGGTTCAAATTGATTTTTGCCAACCCTATTCACGTCCTTTTGGACAAAATTTATTTAAATTTTGGGTCAAATTATATTTAATAAATTCTTTTGGTACTTATAAGTGAAATAAATTTTTATGGTAATTCAATTCCAACCATTAGCTTGTTTTGGGGAGTTTTTTGTTTGCGTACACCTGCGACATATGTATGTTAGTCGATTAAAATAGAGCTATCTATTCATTTTTGGAGGGCTATTTAAATAGTCATTATTGTTCTAAAAATGTTTGTAGAGTAATAAAATAACCACAAGTTTATAAATAGCCCACACTGCTGCTAGAAAAATTACTCAATTTTAATTGCACATATTCTCTGTTTTGAATCTTATTTCCCTCTCTAAATTCTGATATTGTTCTTCGAGTACAAAAACATTTTATTGAGGTCGTTGGAACTCCTATTGATTGATGTGCTATTTTCGTAGGAGACGGAATTCATTATATCCTGAAAGACTATTGCTGAATGCCTTTAAACACCATAGAAAGGAGCAAATTTCTCTTAAGGTTACATCGTCAAGTCGGTGGGCTCGAATTGCATTTTGTTCGTGGTTTGTATCGATTTTGATCCTGTTGATCACTTTGCTCTAGTTTCATCCTGTTACGTACATTTCAATAATATGCAAGAGTATGTTTTTGTCAAATTATTTGAAGGAAAAAAGGAAACTCCATGAACAAGTAAACAACACATCCAAACTGGTCAATTTTAATTTACGAAATAATGTCCTTACCTATGGCTTTCTAACCCATGTTTTCGGGTCCCTGTGCTGGCTCATCCCTCCACGTGCATTATAAAAGAATCTGTCGACTCTTCCCATATCAAGCAATACAATTTTGATTACAAAAGTCTTGTGGTCTACAATTATCGTACCGTATAGCCAGTTATGTAAACAGATTTTTATTACTTTTCAAAGGAGAACAATATTTTCATAAGTATTAAAATCAAGAAGATATTCATAATGCAACTGGGCTCCTCCATCCAACGGCATTATTCAATATTGTGATAGCTACAGAGTCATCCGTAACCACATGGAACCAGCTATGGACAATATTGGAAGCTGCCGTGACATTATCAGCTGGTTCGAGGACGTTTCCGAGAATGCTTCCCGCGTTCAAACGCAGACGCTTCGTCGGATTCTGAAACTCAATTTTGCTGTAGAGTATCTTAAGAAATGGATAGGAGAAGTCAATGTTGAAGATGTGGACGATAGTGCATTGGAATCCCTTTACACCTCTTTGGTGCCCCTTGCTTCCCATGCAGATTTTGAACCTTATGTCCAAAGGATTGTTGATGGGGAAAAAGCACCTCTAATCACTGAAGAACCTATCACAACTCTCTCGTTGAGGTCAGTGCTCAAAACCCCTTTGTAAGTCTCAAATGACTGATAGTTTCGTTCGACCCCAAATTATTTGAAAACACATCTTAGTTCGTTATTGTTGTATATGTTTGATGATATACTAATCATGGCGAATAAGTAATTTGTTTAGCGGGAATTGAATTATTTGTTTCTACTTCTCATAAAGTTCTGGAACAACCGAGGGCAGACAGAAGTATGTGCCGTTTACTCGCCATAGCTCCAAGACGACTCTTCAAATTTTCAAGCTTGCAGCAGCTTATAGATCAAGGTTTACTCTCTCTCTCTCATGCACCCCTTGTGCGAAAAGCTATGATTGATGGCTAATTAATTGGCCTTCTTGTATGCGGATATCCTCTTTTTTAGGTCGTAGAAAGCCTAATTTTTTCGATGATGGCTAATATCGATTATGTATGCATTATGGTCTTCAGTCCGTCATAAAAAGTCTATTTCGGTGTAGTGAAGGCCTCTTTTGCCATAGCTAAGAGCAAACGCACCATCCAATCACAATAGTTTTTGTTGTCACAACCTTATTTAAAAGCTTAATTTGTAATGGAAAATTAATATTTTTGAGGTTCTTGTTTATACTAGTGTTTCTTACCAGTTTATTCATTTGCTGGTTGTGCTAGAATTTATCCAATAAAAGAGGGAGGAAGAATCCTTGAGTTCATATACAGCAGCAAACAGTTCAAGACAAAGAGTGGTATAACAGTAGGAACAGCCACAACTCACTACTTTGCAAGTGAGGAATTCAAGATTAAACAACAACAGACAAAGTCATACATTTGTAGTCCAGAAGAAGTCATTTCAAGTGGAGACTACAAACAATCCACCTACTGTCATCTCCTTCTCGGCCTATACTTTAACGATCAAGTCGAATTCATAGCCTCCACATTTGCATTCAGTATAATCCAATCATTCAGATCATTTGAGGAGTCTTGGAAAGATATATGCAATGACATCAGGGATGGAACCCTAAGTTCAAAAATCACCATTCCCTCTGTCAGGAAAGCAGTTCTCGATATAATTTCAGTACCCAATCCATCTTTGGCAGAAAGGGTTCAATCCAAATGTGTAGAATTGGAAGAAATGGATTGGTATGGACTGATTCCAAAGCTGTGGCCAAATGCAAAATATGCGTATTCAATAATGACAGGATCTATGCAGCATTATTTGACAAAACTGAGGCATTATGCAGGAGATTTGCCACTGGTGAGTGCTGATTATGGGTCGACAGAGAGTTGGATTGGAGTAAATGTGGATCCTTGCTGTCCGCCAGAGAAAGTCAGTTTCGCTGTCGTGCCCACTTTCTCTTACTTTGAATTCATACCACTTAATAGATCAGAGAATGAAGATGGAAAATCAGTGATTGATGATTTTGTAGAAGATGATCCTGTGCCACTCTCTAATGTCAAGATTGGACAACAATATGAGATTGTTCTGACAACTTTCACAGGTCAGTAAATTAAATTAGATTAATCTCTTTGCTTAAAAGTCAAAACAAGCAAATTCTAAGCAACTTCTAAGGACTTTTTTCCGCGTGAAGAGAGAGAGAAGTTTCTTCTATCTTTTATGCATAGAGAACATGTGGAGTTTCTTCTATCTTTTACACATTTATTGCACGTAGAACTTTTATCAACTTTTCGATCACATATTTTATCAATTTTTATCAAAATTTACTATATTTTTATTAAAAATTTGTCAAACGAGCCCTTAATATCTCACATGCAAGACATTCATTTTTCTAATCAAAGGCCAGGGAAATACCCGATCTTTAAAAATTGGTGGCAACAAAGTTGAATTTATATTCTCTAGTATAGTCATGTTAACCACTTCATCGAAGACCTTAAACGACTAGATAGGAGATGCATTTATTATAATTAACAATTTTTTAGTATTGCCAATTTTTTTTTTTAGAGTTAAATTATACTCTTTCACTTAGAAATGACTTATAAATAGACATTTTGTGATTGATAAATACAGTCAATAAGTGCCTTTCTATCCTCGTGAACACAATTCTTTTGCCAGTCCTTCTACTTCAGAATATTTCATTTAGGTTTTCAAGATCAACCACTCTTTCAAGGTAGCCAAATGGGAAAATAAATTTTAGCCGTCCAAATATTTAGGCTCTCAAACTTTTGAACAAAATTGTTGTCCTGCTTGAATTATCTTCTAGTACATCATGGACCACATGCTCATGAACTGTCATGTTGTCATCTTACAACTTGCCAATCTCTATACAATTGATTGATACTAAACTTAAAAAAGTCTTATCGTTATACAACATTAGTTTTCAATTGTTTAAAAACCTTTGGATAAGTAGATGAAACTAGAAGTTCCGATACGATACACTCCATAAAGAGTTGGATGAATGAGATTTAGAAGTCATCGTAACGTCCAAAATAAATTCTAGTTCAATCTTACGGCCTGTTTGTCTCCTATTTTGGGAGAAGAAATAGAGTTTTGAATAGTATTTTTTGTAGAATGTGTGGTTGAAAAGTAAAGTAATTTTATTAGTTTGTGTGTAGAATATTTTATTGAGTGAATATGTGGTAGAGATCATTTATTGTAGTAAATAATGTTTGAAAAAATGGATGACAAATAAGGGCTTAATCAAAAACCCAATTTAGATTTTTAAACAAATGACTCCATTCTTCCTAGAAAAAATAAGTTCTAGCTCGATTTTGTGATTTTGCTTGTTTGTGGTAATTTTAGGGTCTTTCTCCTGCACTAGCTAAGGTTATAGAGGATTGTACAAATAAGATGCCTAGGATTGAGGATAAATTGTACGTGCACTACAGATTTTGCTTGAAAAGACTTTTGAAACATATTTTTAGTTCTTGTGAGATATTTGTCATAGATTATTTCTTTAAATCTCTGACTTCTTCAATGCATGCAGGGCTTTATAGGTATAGATTAGGAGATGTGGTAGAAGTAGTTGGTTTCCACAGAAACACTCCCAAACTCAACTTCATATGCAGGAGAAAGCTAATCTTAACTGTAAATATAGACAAGAATACAGAAAATGACCTTCAACTGGTGGTGGAAAAGGGTTCTAAAATACTAAGAAAAGCTAGAGCCGAGCTAGTCGATTTCACTAGCCACGCTGAGGTCGTAAAACACCCGGGTCATTACATAATTTACTGGGAAATCAAAGGAGAAGTTGAAGAAAGGATTCTTGAAGAATGTTGTAGAGAAATGGATGCTTCATTTGTTGATCATGGATATGTTGTGTCTAGAAGAAGCAATTCCATTGGACCCCTTGAACTTTGCATTGTGGAGAAAGGGACTTTCAAAAAGATTGTGGATAATTTCATAGCAAATGGTGCAGCATTGAGCCAGTTCAAGACCCCCAGGTGCACTTCCAATCAAGTCCTGCTAAGAATTCTCAATCTGTGTACAATTAAAAGATTTCACAGCACAGCTTATGGGCCATAGAATTTCTCAATTTCGATAGTTAACAAACAGATTTCTTTTTGTACTGCAGCTGGTTACGTTTCAAGAATTCTATCTTAGGGACAACAATCAAATTAAGAGATGTATAACGATGTTTTCTGTCTTGGTCAGGTCGTGAACTCGGTCTACTCGAGTTCAACATCAAAAAAGAATCGGATTAAGAAATGATGAGTGTTAGTTCAACTATAAAAATCTTCGTATGTGCCAGGAGATACAATCGTGCACCCTAATCATACTCCTCTTTATTGAACACGTTGAGTATAGATTTTCTTCAACTAATGATCTCTTCGTACTCATTAATTATTTAAATGGGATTGTATAAATTTTGTTTAGCATAATCGAGTATAAAGTTCCGGGAAAAATCTAAAGTGACAGGGTTGTCACGACCTTGTCACTTACGGCGCCCGACTATTGGCATGTTTCTTGTCCTCGATGTCGCTTCTAAAAACAATCAAAATGAACTTAATTAATCATAGAATTGTATAAAGACACAATTAACCTTTGTTGCATAGATTGAAAAGACACAATGTTAACATCCCACTACAAGATATCGACAAGCATACAGTCCACTTGCCTCTTAAATTATTAAACATGTAAAATATGACATCTTATGGACAAAAATGAAATTAAGACATGTATAACGATGTTTTCGATCTATGCGAGGTCTTCAAAAAAAGAATCAAATTAATTAATGATTTGTATTAGTTCGACTTTAAAAGTTTTGGCATGTACCGTGAATTTAATTATTGTATTTTCCACAATCAAATTGAGATAATTTGGATATTTTATAAATAATAATATCTTTTCATTGATGGAAAAATATTTAATTGAAAGCTAACCGTCCCGTCCCAATCAACTGGATCCACGCTTTCTCGAAGGATTGCATAATACGTTATGATTATACTGAGTTAAGAGTCTAATAGTTCTAGTTAGAATGTTGATATTTTATAAATAATAATATCTTGTCATTGATGGAGAAATTACACTCTCTTATAAATTAGAAATTAATAAGAATTGACAAATGATATATGTCCCATCACATACACTATAGTATCTAGAAAACGCTCTTATAAATAATTAATTAAATATTCAATAACTTGTACACTTTACCTGACATAAACTCGTAGAAACCTATACCAAAACAGCAGAGGATTTTTACACATTATTGGGTAATTTCTATTTGTAGTCACTAAATTTTCACTAAATCTTATTTGTGTCACTCTACGTCAATTAAGTTTTTGATCGAATCCCTAAACTTTAAAATTTTGTTTTAAATTTCATCATGTGGTAATATGCCGTCTCCCAAATGATGAAAATTGATTAATTGACAACCATACAGCAATGGATCTTTCACATAATTACTGTGTGATATGCTAATTTACCACCACTCCACGTCATAAAATTTTAAAGTAATTCTTAACATTTTAGTATGAAGACATCTCCATACTTCTTCGCATCTAGGCGATTATGGGAAAACTCAATCATAGTATGATTGTCAACTAGGCGTATTTCGTCAACAATAGGCGATGAAATGCGACACGGCAGTGAAATTTGAAATCAAATTGAATTCCACTTATCCAACTATGACACATTAAGGTTCCATCTTTCAATTGAGATTTGGAGGAAAGTAGGTGAAATTCAAACCAACCCCCAAACTATTGCAAAGGAGTTAAAGGACAAAGTGGTGGTGAAATTATTGAAAAGGTAGAGTTGAAGGACAATAAGTGTTGGAGGAAATTATAATCTTTTTGACCAATGCAAAGGCAATGTGTTCCACAACAAATAACAATAAAACGTACAGTCGACATCATAATCAAGCAATTCCTAATCATTGATTTTGCTAATCTAAATATTAATAGATAATTGGGTGGTCTTCTAATCGCAGTGCTGCCGCTTGACACTCAAAAAATAATTGTCTTTGGGATTAGTCGGACTGTTCCATAACAAAAATGCAGCTACTAGCAAACAAACAATTATGTTGAAAGTGACATTTTCTTCTTCTTCTTCTTCTTCTTCTTCTTCTTCTTCTTCTTCCTTCTCTCTTTTTTTTTTTTTCAACGAAATGTTTCACTTGTAGCTATTTATGTGTACGTGGACCGACGCACGTCGTTGAAATAAAATAGGTTTTAAAAGGAAAAAAAAAAAATCCATGTTCAAAACTGATAAATTAATATCAAGGGACAAAACACATTATTTAGTATCACTTTGAAATCTCGTAGATAATGCTAAAAAATGCCTTGTCAATTATTTATTACTGCTGAAAAATGCTGAAGTCTCGTGATTAGTAGTGAAAACTACCGATAGCCGTCCTACGTGACATATATGCGACTGTTTGTTATTTGATATATGAAGCAATGAAAAACTACTACGTTAATTAATCAAAGAACAAACTGTCACAAGTATGTCACGTAAGACTATTATCACTAGTTTTCACCATGAATAACATTATTCTTTATTATTGCATGGATTAGTTTCACTAGTTGTATACAGAACAAAATTAGAAATGGTTAGCAATTTTTAGCTCCAAACCGGCAGATGAACCACTTGAGCTAAAGGACACTTGATCTAGATTGATGGCTAGTTAGCAATCACTCACGATATTTAGTTGTGGTAATCGAGCCGAGCGGCTCGTTAGCTTGTACTGTAGCTGCTCACGAGCCGCTCGGGCTTGTAAAAAAAAGAGCCAGGCTCGGCTCATTTTTGATGAGCAGCTCGTCTAAATTTATTTATTTATTTTTATTTTTATTTATTTTTTATTTTAGAAGGATAGTTTTAAAAAATCAAAAAAGGCGAGCTCGAGTCGAGTAGCTCGTCTCGGCTCGCTACAGTACGAGCTCGTGGGCCGAGCCGAGCGGGAGCTTGGCTCATTTTATAACGAGCCACGAGTTTGAGCTCGAGCTTGTGGGTAACGAGCCGAGCCGAGCCGGCTCATTTGCCAACTCTAACAATATTAGATACGTCAAAATAAAAATAATTGGACAAGAAAGAATATAGATATATTATAACACTTATTGATTGCCTTTTTAATTTTTAATTAAGCCACCTAGGTGGAATATTATATTAATAATGAAAATAAACCATTATACAGATTTTGGAGTGGTTCGGTCCAAGTTTGGTACATATTAAAATTTCATTATCATTCTTTTACTCATTTTCAACCACATATTCTTCAATAAAAAAATATTTGTCATCACATCAATAACTTTTCCTTCTTTTTCAACCACACATTCACCATCAATCTACTATTTCAAAATATATTCTTCCAAAATACGTAATAACTATTGAATCGTATAACACACTACTAGGTTTTGTTGTATAAATTGAAAAGATACAATGTGAGCATTCATAATAAGACCCCGGCAAGCATCTAGTCCACTTGCCTCTTATATTAGTAAACATGTAAAATGTGACATCTTTGGGATAACAGTCAAAAGAGATATATGATAATCTTTTTCAATCTTTGTCGGATCGAATCGAATCGAATCGTAGACTCGATCTATATGAGGTCGACATCAATGACATTAAATTAATTAAAAGATGATTTATTTGTTAGATCAATCATAAAAGTTTTGGCATGTACCATGAATCTCATAATTAATTTCTACAGTATATGTTGATGCATCAATTGATAGTTGGTTAGTTTAGTCATTTGCATTGGTAGATAGGAGGTTCGTTTAGACATTTTCATTCTCCGTTTTTCTCTATAAATGTTGTGCATTCCATCCGGATTTTATTCAGTTGAAATAATAACAAATTTTTCCGCCTAAAGTTCTCCTCTCTCGTATTCATTCCTTGCAATTTCACAGTATATACATACTTACCCTATGACGAGGCCTTACAGATAGTGCTTAACTGGTTTCTAAAGGAAACCCGTGTTGAAGGCTGGGTTTGGTAATGTTGTAGATTTTGAGAGAATAGCTATGCTGGAAAATTATTCTTACTTTATACTGATATGAGAAAATATGTTCTCATTTTAAAAGGATAACTATTATTATTTACTAAAACTCGAGATTTATAAATTTATATCTATATAGTAGAAGAAATTCAAATAAATACGAATTATTTCATAAATTTATAACATATGATTCATTTTTCATGCATTAGACTTGAAACAATTTGGTTTTTCAATCCTCCATTTCCATATCGTAGAAAAATATCAAATAAAGTTCAATTATCTCTAGTCTTGAGGATTGAAATTGGAATTACAATAATGGATTTTTATTTTATTTTTTCTTTTGAGGTGGAAATGGAGGGAAGGGAGGTATCATTATTTGAACCATTGATCTCAATTATGAAAACAGTAAGAATTAACATGGTGTACAACTAGTTTGACACGTGTCAAAATCAAAGTCATTGATGTGAATATATGTTGTCAAAATCAATTGTAAAATTGTGTGACATATCAAATAGTGTAAACAAAACTGCTAATCATTGTAAAAGTGTAGCAAAACTGAAACAATAATCCATAATCAATTCAAACAAAGTAAATTGGTATAACCATCTGTATTTGATAAGTTAAAAGAAGAATTTAGAACAAGGTAAATTGCTAAAACGATCTCTACATTGGCTAAGTTAAATGAAGAATATAAAAATGAAAGGGCTAAATATATTTGCACCATATTTTAACGGCATGAAATGTTTATAACCATAATTCATTGTCATACTTATGTACTAAACTTTTTCATCACATATTTATCCCCAATCTTCCATTAATTAGTGCATCTTGACGGTTTCTAGTCAAAAATTACTATAAGCGAGAGTAAAAACAGATATTTTTCCTCATATTTTTAAGCAAGAAAGAAATTAATACAAAATTGCAACTAAATATATGTTCACGTTTGAAAGCACAGACTTTTAGGGGGAAAAAATTGTTATTAAGGATAAGATTTGCTAATAATGCAAGGTTAAAGATAAGAATGTAATGAAAAAATTAGGAACATAAATGTGACAATGAATAAATATTAGAGATATTTAATGAATTTTATTGTGGTGCAATAATTATTAAAAAATAATATGATGTGAATATAAAATGTAGCGGAATTAATCTTCAATTGTGGATTCTGATCAGCTCAGAAAACAACCAAAACGAACACCATATACACCAAGGCTCGACCCAAAACTCCTACACCCGGTTTTCACAAGTTTCACTCTTGTATTAACCCACAAAGGATCAATAATGGTGAATGCAATTAACCACAAAAGAATGAAGAAGAAAGAAAGCAATGGTTCAACAAAATCACTAAGAACGGTTGCCCCTCTTCCACACAATCAATTGCAACAAACGTTTAGATTTTGGGAGAGATGGATATATATATAAATGGATTATGTCACAAATAATTGGGCCAAAGAACTTCAATTGAATGAGCCAACTTAATAACAAGGTAAATGAGCTAAGTTAATGGACTAACAATAATCCAAAACCACACACTAATCAAACCACCCATCCATATCCAACTTGGGCCTTCCAAAAGTGTCGGTCGTATTAGAATTGAGCCAAATTTACGGTATCGATAAATTATCCGTCAACTGTTTTAAATCATCGTCCAAATTTATTGGGTATCAAAACCCAATAAATCTTCACCTTGATACACAATCAATTTGCAAGCAACAAAAACAAGCAGTTTATACTTGCATAATCAAGGTAACCAATAAAATTGGTATCATAGACCTTACCTCGTGTTTCAAACCTGAAACAAATACCATATTTGCTCCATGTATTCACTAATGCTAAGATGAAGAACACCGAAGTAGAAGCAAATAATCATAGCAATCAATAAAGAGCAAATAAACATGTGATGGAGATATCATATAGAATAACACATATCTTTTCTAATATGTTCACACAAAACAACATATTAACACCAAGTCAATCAACAGACCAACACATATGCAACAAATGCATAAATAACCCCACAGAGAAGATCTCATCACACTTATCCTATCCCATTCCGTGTTTCTCCCACCTCGAAAACACATATCTCACCTCATCGCCCACCATACTCACTAAACTAATCACTCAACACATGTCAAACTGGTAAGTTACAATAGATCTTAAGTTTTTGAAATAATCATCTATCACCACATCACTTCTTCCAACCTAAATGGATAATAGATCTCCACCTAACAGAAGTGATAGAAGTGCCTCTCTCACACTCCACCTGATCAGGATCTCTTCTCAAATAAAGGATTCCAATATTTGATCACCTCTTCACTCGTAATCTAAATATCACACTCCACGTCCTTGGTAACCACTAATGTACCCATGGACATCTATACTCCACATTATCAAAAGACATACAACTCACTCTAATGCATTCCAACCCACTATGCATGCAAATAATTACACCAAGTAATAAGATCACTCCAATTCATGTCAATGCACATATCAAACACATTGAAATGCAAAATATAATCATGTAATGAAACTTAGCAATCACACACATGGAGAAATGATTACACACATATACACATGCAATGACTAAGTTTACTCTCAATAAACATCACTATGGTCATCATTCGACCCTATAGCGACATTCGCCACATCCTCGTCTTACCACTCTGCTTATCCTTTTTCTTCTTGGGACAATTCCTAATAAAATGTCCAGGCTTACCACAACTGTAACACCGTCTACCATTAGACCTTCATATCTTTTACCATTCGTCTTACCACCATCATCACTCGAGTCATTACTCGAATCACTAGTGTCATGAGCTCTACCCAAATTCATTTGCTTAAACTTTATTCTACTCCTCATCATATGGAACTCACCACTCCTCTTATTCTCATTTTCAGCCTTAATCTCCATCTCCTTACTCCTAAGAGAATCTATAACAATTTTGAGTGTTAAAGTGTCCCTATCATACTTAATTGCATTCTTAACCTCCTTATATGAATTAGACATAGAATTCAACAAAACAATGACCTTATACGTATAAGACATTTTTTCATTACAATTTACAATATCTTGAACCAATTTGTTAAAAACATCCAAATTGTTATCAAGATCTTTTGAAGGATCAATTTTAAAGTTGAAAAATCTTTAAAACAAGTACAACTTGTTAGGAGTAGATTTAAGCAAATATAAGTCCTCCAACTTTTGCCAAAATTTTTTAGTAGAATTAAAATTTTCAACTTTGCTCAAAACGGGGTCGAATATGTCTAAAATAATTGAAGTGTAAGCAAGTTCATCATATTCTTCCTTTTGTGTTTATGTTAAATTTGCAAAAATTTTGTCATCTATGACCTTTAAGACTTTTTGTTGATCCAAAATCTCCTTCATCTTTTGTTGTCAAATTAAAAATTTCAATTTCAAAATGTAAATACATTTTGAAAAACAAAACAACTAAAAATGCACAGATACATCACACAAAATAACCCTAAGACAACAATATACACCGTTTTAGTTTCTCAAGGTTTCGTGAGACTCAAGATCTCAAATCAAGTGAATGCTCAAACGGGTCAAATCTAGGTATTCTAATGAAATAGCCAATGCAACACGAAGGTGTATCAACAAAAATTCAAATTCTCAAGCAATTAAATACAGAAGCAATTATCAACTTGCAAGTTTAAAACCAACACTTCAAATAGAGTAATTGAATCCTGAACTTCTAGCAAAAGTAATGGTTACCACTTCACAGTAACCTCAATCCTAATGTCACCCCCACACGATGGCGCGCTAATGCTGAAATTTAAACGGGATAAGTCAATTTATCAGAGCGGACCTATTTGAGGCCATAAATTACAAGAGACGCGAATTTATCACTTTAGGACCATCACTATTCACCCTAAAGTCTCCACTAACTGTACCAACCAACTGAGGAAAAAATGAATCACAAAGACGTATGAGCAAAAACGTCCAGATTTCAATGTATAACCTGAAACAGAAAACTAACACAAAATCGTTAGAAATCACGTTAGAAAGATTCTGTCTAAAAAAATCGTCGTCAGATCATGCACCCTCACACACAGTCGTCGAAGATGCCATGCACCGCCGTCGGCCGTCAACCTCAGGCGTCGGACCTCCAGCAGCGCCTCTGCCTATATAGTCAACCAGTGGTTTCTGTTCATCCAACCGGCCACTAGTTTGGCCTAAAATCACGTTTGCAGGTCCGGTCAAAAATTGAAAAATGGACAGATTCATTTCTGCCAGCTTCTGCTACGATTCTGGTCGATTTCGAGTCGGTTTTTGGCCGAGAATCCACCACCAACGTGGCTCTGATACCAATTGTAGGGGAATTAATCTTCAATTGTGGATTCCGGAATAAAAAAACAACCAAAACGAACACCACATAACCAAGGCTCGACCCAAAACTCCAACACCTGGTTGCCGCAAGTTTCATTCTTGTATTAACCCACAAAGGATCAAGAATGATGGATGCAATTAACTACAAAGGAAGGAAGAAGAAAGAAAGCAATGGTTCAACAAAATCACCGAGAACGGTTGCCCCTCTTCTACACAATCAATTGTGTGTACTTTCAATTTTTGGGAGGGATGGATATATATAAATGGATTAGGTCACAAATAATTGGGCAAAAAAAACTTCAATTGAATGGGCTAACTTAATAACAAGGTAAATGGGCTAAGTTAATGGACTAACAATAATCCAAAACCACACACTAATCAAACCACCAATCCATCTTCAACTTGGGCCATCCAAAAGTGTCGGTCGTATTCGAGTCGAGCCAAGTTTATGGTGTCAATAAATTATCCGTCAACTGTTTTAAATCATCGCTCGAATTTATTGGGTATCAAAACCCAACAATAACCACCATTTTCGAAGCAAACATTTTACTGCTTTACAAAATGTACTGTCAAATGATTCATATTCCTCCATAATACAATTTTTTAAATTTAACAAATGCCTAAAACAGCTGTGATTGTTTGACAACAAGCATATGAATTTAAGAAATTAAGGAATCTCAAACAACACCTAAACATAGAGTCATCTTAACTTGCATCATAGATAAAAGGAAAAGCAATAAATCGTATGATACTTCCCTTCATAGCAAACAGATTCAAAAGCTTGAGTCATAGAAACCTGAAATAATTAAGTCAACAATAATATCCATTCATTGATGGAAAAACTACATACTCTCTTATACTAGGTTTAAGCAACGTGCAATGCACGTTTGCTTAGTTTATATTAAATTTTTTGGTTCATTAAATAATTAATGATGTAATGTTTATGTAATTGATAAATAATTACACATTGTGATATATTAATTTTAATTTGAATAGTGTTAAATTCTAAATTAAAATGTATAAGTTTGTGTTTCGTACTATTATATTATATTAAAT
>CAIGRS010118054.1:0-16302 GCA_903798395.1 Fraxinus floribunda
GTGGATAACCTTTTGCATGTGTACCTTGAAAACTTATGACTAAAAAATGTAATATTATCAAAATAAAAGATGCCAAAAAAAAAAAAAGTTGTGGGCCCACAAAAGTGGACCGTTCACATGCAATTGTTAATTGTGATTGCGCTGTGAATTAAACCAATTCCATGCACACAAATAAATTATTAATGCGTCACTCGCTTCTATTTGCCCACGAAAGACCAATTATTTTAACCCAAAACTTATGTTGAGTCATAATCCAACTTATCGTCATACCACTAGAAATGTGAACACCACACCACCCTTTCAACAGTTGCAACTCACTTTCTTCTCTACTCCTCTCCCAAAGACCAAAGTCATCGTACCTAAACAAAGTCTTACCATCAAATTCTTGTAGCTTAAAGTGCTCAAAGTTTCCAACTTTTGGGCACAAAAATGTTGAGAATTAAGCTTTTTCTTTTTCTTCTTGTGATTGTTGTGCCAATCAATGGCTTCAAGCCAAGAAATCTTGATGAGACCCCACCTGGGAATTTGCAGAACAAGTGTGGAAATTGCCCTTGCAACAATCCATGTTACCAAGCACCGCCACCCGCATCACCTCCACCGCCGCCACCCGAATCGCCGCCACCACCGCCACCCTCACCGCCACCGCCACCACCGCTGCCACCTGCTTTACCACCGCCACCGCCACCAAAGAAGCCACCAAGCGCTGAGTGTCCTCCTCCACCTAGCGGCGAGAATAACCCTCCAACTCCTCTTTCCCCTGAAATATACATAACCGGACCACCGGGAAGTGTGTATCGTGTTGACATGAATTCCGCCGGCGCGGGGAGATTTTATTTGCTAATTTTTATCAGCAGTTTATTGGGACTGCTGGCTTTCTGGTAGAAGGATTCAAATTATGGAAAAGGGAATAAATTTAACGCACTGAAGAGTTGCAGAATTCAATTCCTTCAGGTGAAAAAAATAAACTTATTTTTATTTCCTAATTCATAGGCCAATATTGGTGCTAGCTTTATCTTAAATCTTTTCGTTTTTATTGGTTAATTAGTACGTGACAGATATTAATCTGATCTAAGTGAATAATGATGTATTCTTCTACTTCTATTTCATATTTTCTTGAATTATTTCTTGTTTGGTTGATTGATCTTGGAGGATAATCAAGTTTGTCGTATCACTCGAACCATAGTGGAGCTTGTTTGGCCGTGCTTTTTCAAAATAAGTTGACTTATTCTCTCAAAAGTTAGTTTTTATAGAATACAATCTGTCCAGCTATTAACAGGGGAAAAGATACGCTAACCTATACGCTACCCGAACTACGAGGAATAAAGCGACAAGAACTACAATTGACACGTGATAGTAAAATTACAATATCAACTAAAATAATGGCATTATGTGCCATTCTAAAATCACTTTACAAACTCTGAACAACGTTCGTATAACATCACATTCTACAATTGCAATTGTTTATTCTACTTATATATATACAACTAAACATGTAAAGTTTGTAAAAAACGAGATCTTTTATATAAGTACGGTACGATTCGTATTTTCACTAGTTTGGATAAATCAAATATTCTTTTTTATGAAATTTCTTTAAAATTGTGTTGGAAATGTCATGAAAAACATGGAAAAAAAAATATCTTTTAATTGGTACAAGAATCTTTTCTAGATTACTACAAATTGCAGATATAAAAATGGTTAATCACATAGGCTTTAAAGTGGAATACATGCCACATGATAAATTTTATTATGAATTGTTTAAATCCCTAGCTTGACGATATGACAAAAAAAGGCGATGTTGAGATTAATCTTAATAACATTGTTTGCTATGATGTATGGGACAACTTTTTCGTCTAGTCTTACATTGTTAAAAAAGTGAGTTATTTAAATTTTCTCTATATCAGCAATATCCTTGAAAATGAGAGATGTAGTGGCCATAGAATAAAGGAATTTAAAAAGGTTTCATAAAGGGGGAAAAGGGGAAAAAAGCAGATAAAATTTAACATCTTCAAAGTTAATTTGGTAGCTCATCTTTATAGTTCCACTTTCTGCTTATGTGTGTATATTAATATTATATTAAATTATTTATAAGAACGATAATTATACATAAAGTGAAGTCCCCAAAATTTGAAAGTCGACCGACCAATAAGTTTGCAACCTGGGTCTGTCGGTTGGATAGGAAAAGAGTAAAAACCGAGAAGGTTCTAAAATTCATTATACTGCCATCTCATCTGATTTTTTTGTCAGAGTTCGTTAGTTGTAAAAAGGAAATTGGATCAACATCGATTATCCCGAACTCTGGGTCCCACTTCTCGAGCCTGTCTATGGTCCATACTCTTTTGTCCTGTCCACGGTCCACCCACCATTTGCTTAGATTTTCATTAATCTAATCTTCTAATTTTCGTTATTTTTGAAAAAAACAAACAAAATTTAACAAGATGACTAGAGGCCAGAGGGAGGGCTATTGCTACAGTCGAAGACATAGGTTCATGGAATTCTCGCATGATTGTGAAGTGGAACGTTGTACGCATAATTTATCAAAAGAAGAGTGCATTATATTGAATCCAATTGAAGAACCAACGCTTGACTTGTGTACACTTATAAACGCTTGATCAGCATGTATTCTTAATTAGTTCAAAGACAAGTTTTACTTAGCATGTTATTATATCAATCTCTCAACAATTTAGAATTGTCTTTTACGTCTCCTTCCCCGCCACCACACCCGCAACTTTCAAAGATTATGACACTTTCCACTAGAGCTGGACATGAGTCGGTTCAGTTCGATTCTGAAGAGAACTGAACCGATCCAAAATTTTCGGGTATTTAATAAATGGAACCATCGGGTCCAAATATAATTATGGAACCGTTCGGTTCTGTTCGATTCCGTACCATAATTAGATTTTTTAACATGTACAGCAACACTACATAAATACTACTAATGACATGTTCATTCGTAACTTTTACAAATTAACGTAGCCCAATTTTTTAATACTTATACGGCACTCAAATATCTAATCAGTAGCTACCGTCGTCGGTGAAATAAAGTAACTTCAAAATCGATTTGGGAATGAGGATATAAATTTTAAAATTATCAAATGATTTGAGTTTATAAGAGAGTGAACGTACTGCTTACCAAATGAAATTGGAATGGAAAGAGGAAGGATAAAACTCAAATGTTGGGCCAACAAAAAATTAATTTGGTTAGACTTGGTGTTGGCTGGACTTGTTTAATTAATTTGCTAATTTGTTTAGAAAAATTAAAATAATTTAATTAATTCAATAAAAAATTAAAAAAATATTTAGATTCGATTTTTCGGTTCTTGGACTAGAATCGAGAACCGACCTAAACTCATCGGTTCTCAATTTGGATACCCGTTCGGGTATTTAACTTATGAAGAACTGCTCAATTTGGTTCGATTCGATTCTGTTTGATTCGAGAGTTTTGTCCAACCCTACTTTTCACTCCATTTTTTTTTTTCTCTCAAGTCACAAATAAGAAATTATAATAAAGTAAGAAAAGAATCAAAAGATGCCCTAAATTTCCACCTTTCTGGGGTTCTTTTCCAGCTTATTCTGTTGGAAATGGACTTTGAGAATATTGATTGTCCCCATTAGTTACCCACGCGATCGATTTATCTGAGAGAGTGAATTATATTTAACATTGAAATATGTTGTAGGCGCTCAAAAGTATTCTTTTCGATGAAATTATTATTATTATTATTATTATTTTCATTTCCCTTGCTTTCTTTTCATGATTGAATTTGAATTTAGTAGTAGAAATTAGTGGTTTAGTTCAATTTGTTTACTACCATGTCCAATTCTTAGTTTACTCGCGTACAAAAAGTTGGCTGAATTTCTATGGTCGGCTAGTCATAATCTTTAGCCATCTTAATTAACCAGCTGTCCTTTACTTTTGATTTTTCGTGTTGTTTAATTTTCTTCTCTTCTCATTATCCAAAATAATTGTAGGCTTTTTGTCGACCACCCGTTTGAAAATTAATCGAATTAGAGGCAGTACTAAATTATCTTGATGTAAACACTCAAACCACTCAAGAATTGAAGTTGAGTTAAGGCATACACGTTATCGAAATGAAAATAATGATTCCATCGCCACAGGACACATCTCCAAGTGATAAAAGGGGAAGGTGGAAAAACTCCAGTTTTGTTTGAGGCTGTCGCGTCAAGGGTTCGAATCCTGAAATATGGATTTGGCCCTTGAGTAAGTGTAAATATACAAGCAGCATTCCACCCTATATTTTTGGAGGCATAATCTGCGATTTACCTCCTTCACCAAGATCCAGGACAGGGCAGGTGGGGACCCCAAGGTTGATGTTCAACCTAAAATAATGATTCCATCAGTACACATGTTATCTCACGGTTGAGTCAGTGTTTGACTGAATAGAAATAAATTACTAACTATTTTTAATTTTATACGAACATAAGGGGGGTAGTCATCTAGGGTCTAGGTGGTTTCCTCTATTTTGCTCATCGTAATTACCTTATATTCGCCTTGATTTAGTTGTTAATAATTGGTTAATTACTTACACAACAATAATTTTAAATTTTTAGAACTTTATATTTTCACATATTAAGTTACAACAAAGAAAATATACTTTCGTTATCCATTCTCCAAAATTTCGTGAATAGATAGTTGCAAAGCAATTGCGCAATAATATATTTTTCAACCATGTTTGACGTACACTTTGACCAATTTTTACACTGTCACATGGAAAATTGTGAAGAAATATGGATTTGGCCCTTGGGTAAGTGTAAATGTACAAGCAGCATTCCACCCTATATCCTTGAAGGTATAATCTGCGATTTACCTCCTTCACCAAGATCCAGAGCAGGGTAGGTGGGGACCCCAAGGTTGATGTTCAACCTAAAATAATGATTCCATCAGTACACATGTTATCTCACGGTTGAGTCAGTGTTTGACTGAATAGAAATAAATTACTAACTATTTTTAATTTTATACGAACATATGGGGTAGTCATCTAGGGTCTAGGTGGTTTCCTCTATTTTGCTGATCGTAATTACCTTATATTCGCCTTGATTTAGTTGTTAATAATTGGTTAATTACTTACACAACAATAATTTTAAATTTTTAGAACTTTATATTTTCACTTATTAAGTTACAACAAAGAAAATATACTTTTGTTATCCATTCTCCAAAATTTCGTGAATAGATAGTTGCAAAGCAATTGCGCAATAATATATTTTTCAACCATGTTTGACGTACACTTTGACCAATTTTTACACTGTCACATGGAAAATTGTGAATTGACAATTAAAAAATAGTTTTTTAATCAATCGCCTTTTTATAACAAGGATAATGTCAACAAAAGTGAAAGCATTAAAATGTATAAATGACATCATCTTATATTTCTCTCTCTTGTCCTTATTTTATTCTATATAATAATGATATAATTAGTACACATTTTAATGGGTGGAGGGGTCTCCCTGGGTGGCAAATAGCCGCTTGGCTCGTGGGCGGCTCGGATTGCCCACGGGCGAGCCCAAGGCATTATATTTTTTAAAAAATGTTTATCTTTGAAATTTTTTTTGAAAAATGGACAAGCTCACGAGCCAAAACTCGGCTTGGGCCACGAGTAACGAGCCGAGCTCGTACGCATTAGGACCGAGTCGGCTCGACCCATTGTTACCTCTCTCTGAATGTAGTCTATCAAATACAATCATTTAATATAACATAATATAAAATTAATGTGTTAGAGATTATTTACAATATTCATTTAATTTTTTCTCAAAAGATAATTTAAAGAATTCATTTTATTATTAAACCATAAACCATTTACACTTGAATAATGTTATCTATAGAGAGGACTATCGATAGTCGTTTTACCTAACATAGTCACATAAATGAGGCTGTTTGATATTTGATGCATTAATGTAATAATTTTTATTGTTTTCATGCATTAAATAACAAACTAGCACATGTATTCCACTGTGAATAGTATTTGTTGACCCCAAAAAATGTACTAATTATGTGGTCAATAGATTCCAAGACCTCTCATGTCCACGCAAGCTGAGTTCTGGCACACTTAGACTGACCGTTGGTTGCACGTGGCCTTCTCCGACGGTCTAGTCAACTAGAGGAATGATTTAGGGCGTAGACAACTGAAAATGTATGTAGCAAGAATATAGCTTTAATAGTCCATACTTGCATTAGCCTGAATGGAACTAAGTGTAAGCTTTTATACTTGGGTGAAGTGAATGAGGTTCGTTGGATGATAGTGCACGTGGCCTCATCCAAATGATTTTCCTTTCTTGTCAGATACATCAATCAATCTCAGCCTTAAATGTTATTACCACTTTTGTGTCCATAAAGTCTAGCCCGTACTTTTAGATTTGACCAAGTAGGATAGTGGCAGCGGCAGTGGCAGTGAGTTGTCTTGTTAACTTATATGGTATGAAATCCGTTTAAGATCTCGCCACTGTCTCGTCCAGGTGTTTGTTAATGGGTCTACCTACCAGGGTCCGTCCAACTTTTCGCATGGGGGAGGTGGGTCGCTCGCATCTGAATCGGTTCGTCTGTATGTTGTTGGGCTGTCCTATGCCAGCGTGAGGCATGGGCCCCCGAATTGTTTGCCACGTGGGCTAGTTGGGCCTCCTTGTGGGTTCTAGTTTTTTAAGGCATAACAGTGTTATTCTTTACTCCATTAATATTCTAATTTTTTAACTTCATTAAGGTTCATTAATGAAAGACATGAGCTACTTTATTTCTTATGAGTAACTTAGCCACTAATGCTTGAAGTCAGGGGAGCCAGCACTCGACGAGCTTCTGGAACCGCCTGAACATGCTTGGTCAATTTTTTTTTCTTATATTGGGCGGCCACTTGACGGTCGTCACTGGTTTGGTGTAATTACCACTTCTAGTTTTTTAAGGCATAACAGTATTATTCTTTACTCCATTAATATTCTAATTTTTTAACTTCATTAAGGTTCATTAATGAAAGACATGAGCTACTTTATTTCTTACAAGTAACTTAGCCACTAATGCTTGAAGTCAGGGGAGCCAGCACTCGACGAGCTTCTGGAACCGCCTGAACATGCTTGGTCAATTTTTTTTTCTTATATTGGGCGGCCACTTGACGGTCGTCTGCGCTCACCTGGATTCGTGCCACTACTTGAAGCACAAGTGTAACTTATGACCAAAAGATTCTAAAGGGAAGGATTCTAAAGGGGCACCTAAAAGGCTGAAAGCTTTGCTTTTACAGATTCTAATTTTTGCCTCAGCAAGCATCTCCTTTCGAGCCATGAGAAATAAAGTATCTAGCTAAGGTCCCCCGCTCACATTTGCTCTGTCTATAATTTCGTTTCCTTTTGATCCCTTCTCATCAAACATCTATCTTCCAACATGGATTCAAAACTACACAAACTCCTCTCAACAATACTATTCATGTCAACAATTCTTATATACACGTCCCCAACGATGGCGGACGAATGCCAGTATCCATGCTATCCGCCACCGACCGGCCCCAAAACAACCCCTCAGGTTGGATACTTTCCATATAATCCTCCATCACCTTATCGTGGGAATGATGATGTGCCACCTCCACCAGAGCCTATTTTGCCTTGGTTTCCCTTTTACTACAGAAAACCGCTCCATGAAGATCAGTCTCCATCTACGGCCCTCCGCGGATCAAGAACCATGATCGTCATATTTCCTCTTCTTGTTCTTGTTTTCACTTTTGCTTTTCAATAGACGATATTCATGTCCTAAGCATGACCTAACGTGTTAAATTTAGATTGAAGTTTATGTAACTAAGGCATTGCATGCCGTGATTGTAGGTGGGATTTCCTCGTTTGTTTGGCTTTACCATTTGAATTGATAAGTAATTTTGCTTGTGAAATCCATCCATTTTGATCAATGATCCTTAAATGTGCACCTTGACATTCTATGTGGAACTTTCGAAGGGTATAAAATAGTTTAATTATAGTTGGAACACTTCGTGCTTATTTTTCAAGAGTAACGCTAGAGGTAAAATAGTGGATAGTCCTTGTGTGAGGTTACATTAAATGATAAGGTCAATATGGAGGGTTTTATATTCACAAATTTGATTTTAATATCTCACCTGTGGCATTATTCAATTTTCATTAACAAATAAAAAAAATGAACAAATTGACCTCAACAAGTGGAAACCACAAATCGGTTGATGTGGAAAAGGTATAGAAATGTGTGGGCGCATGGACGGCGGAATCCGAGCACGAATGCGTGCTCACTGCTTCGCTTGCTTCGACTTCGAAATACTAAGATGTTTAACTATATATCATTTATTAGTACATAAAAAATGCTATAGTTCAAGAATAGCAATCACTATTGGAGATGAATTTTGGTAATTTATAAAGTGGTCATATATATTTAATTATTCTCAGGAGCGGATCCAGACCATTTGCCTTGTGGGGTCAAAAATGAGAATTCATTAAACGGTAAGTGTTAGGTAAAAAAACTAAAAAAATTGTGGGATCATTTGACCCCACATGACCCCATGTGGGTCCACCCTTGATTATTGTCATAGTCATGCTACAAACTTAAACTCCATCGTGTAATTCTGTGCAACACACTCAAAGCTATACTCATTATATTAGAATCACTACTCTGAGGAACCTCTTGCATGATTGATATAAATGCATACTCTAGTTAGTAAGAAAAATTCTTGATGTATATAATATATGTACATAAAGGTGTTCATAATCCTCACATGGGATGGGGCTCCAAAATGGGGACCCCACCTCATGTGAGGGTTTTGGACATTCCACCCCATGTGAAAATTATGGACACCTTCATAAACATAAATTATGTACACCAAGCAAAGTCTAGTTAGTAGAGTAGCTAACCTTACGACTTTATTGAAACAAAGTGCCAACTTTGCTCACAATCCATGAAAATTATTTATCTATCTATAAAGTGTCTTCTATGTTTATTAATGCAAGAACCCAATTGTATGCCACTAATTAATCAAAGGCACTTGATGACATGATAAATGCTTATTCAATGAAATTCAGAATGTTAGCAACTAAGGTAAAGTCTTAATACTTTTGAATACATATCCCAACCTTTTACAACTTATAAACATTTAAAATTAATGGTCCATCTTTTAGTGGAGAACTTGGTAATTGATGGCATCAATTAATTGGTCCAACATACGCTAGGGGTATAAATTTTCTAACTGGTCAATTAAAAGTAATGGATTTTGTGTAACATCCCTGATGTAGTCGGATGAGGAAAGACTAAAGAGAGACAGAACTCATGTCATTTCGGGAAATCATCAAGGGTCTATTCGTTTTACCATTTTCAAGTCGTTTTCTATTTTCAATTTTTCAAAATAGTAAAAACGCGTTCTTTCCTATTTTCGAAAACGCGTTTTTGAAA
Organism: Fraxinus floribunda; assembly: GCA_903798395.1. Classification (NCBI taxonomy): domain Eukaryota; kingdom Viridiplantae; phylum Streptophyta; class Magnoliopsida; order Lamiales; family Oleaceae; genus Fraxinus; species Fraxinus floribunda. Next base: position 9,392 of record CAIGRS010118054.1, read on the forward strand.
ACAAGTTAAAAATTTGCAAAGAAAACTCAAAACGATAAATTTGTTGTTTTGAGTGTTTTTAGTTATAATCAAGCCAAAATTCTCAAAACGTTTTCAAAATAATTTTTCAAAATGTCAAAAAGAACACATCTTCAACAATCTCAAAATGGACAATAAAAACACAAAACTCAAAACACAAAATTGAAATACTAAGAGAATGATTAAAACCAATTTAGAAATCAACGGCATCAATTCGTGCTCAAATAAGTAGGTTTCTTGGAGGATTTGTTCAACTTTTATTTTTTTTTCAAAAGGAGAAATGCCTTTTTGTTATATTTTTTACGTTTGATGTTATTAGTTATTTCAAAAAAAATATTTAAATTAGATATATATTATCAGATATTAATTAATGGTGTTCTGTCTTTCCATTGCACTTATTTAAGATTTGTCGATATTCTCATTTGAAGTTTTAACATATTCAGACAAAAATTATAGAAAATCTGACATCAACATATCAAACTGAATGACCAAACACAAAACCTCAGATTCGTCTCAATAATGCATATGAATATATGTAACACAGATACATCAATGAGATCTTATTTATAGAACATAGCCTTTATTAAGCTTGTTTCAAAAACATTCAAACACCACAACATAGCCTTTATTTGAAATTTACAAACATCCTCAATATAGTTGTTCAAAAGAATCTCAATCTCAGGGAGAGCTTGTCAATTTGGACACTAGCTTATTGAGGTTTGTGTCTGAAGTTCCGCCTTCACTAACGGCTTCTTTAGCCAATGTTTTCCATTTGATACAATTTTCCTTTATCTCTCCAGTCTTTCCACCTTCCATTACTTTCCTTATGCAACCTTCGATTTCGTCTCTCCCTGCAATGCCATTCTTATCGTGCTTCACTCTTACACCCACCTTCCATACATCCTGGATGAACTTGGCGGTTGTTGGTTGATCTGCCCACATTGGCATCCCCACAATCGGTACTCCTATACTTAGTGCTTCAATCACCGAATTCCACCCACAATGTGAAACAATGCATCCCACAGCCTTGTTCGACAGTACTTCCAACTGTGGACACCACTGCACAATCAAACTCTTATCAGATGTTTCTTCTTCAAAATTTTTGGGCAATTTTTCGACTTCAAAATCCTTTACGATCCATAGAAAGTTGTAATTGCTTCCCTTTAAACCAAACGCAAGCTCCTCCATTTGCTTTGCATCTGGACTAGCAAAGATGACGCTGCTTAATGACACATAAACAACAGATCCTTCTGGCTTGGTGTTCAGCCAATTTATGCAAGTGGAGTCATCCCGTGGTGTGCTGAGTCCATATTCTCTGTCATTTTCAATGAAGTTGTCGAGATAAAAGGATGGAATTGTTGGTCCGACTGTCATCATTGGACATAATTTTGACATTGCCTCTAGCACCTGTTCTCAAGATACAATTTAATTAGTTTGGTTAATAATCTGAAAAAAAATAAAAAAAATAAAAAAAAAGTAAAAAATAAAACGACTAATTCATGCAGTTACCTGTAAAAATTCACAAGACTTGGTAAGACTTATTTATCATTTAAAATGATTGCCATAAAAAATGACTCTGGTTGACTCAGTTCACAGTCCTTAGTTTACCGGGGCATTAGTTTTGTTCATAAATGTATTAGTAGGGGCGTTGATTGTACATGGTAAATGCGAATGAAGGAACTTTATGAGTGTGTTTTTATTTCCCTTGGAAAAGTGAAGTAGAGAACCACCAGGTAGCGATACGAGGCAGAGAGTATATAGCAAAGTGAGGCAGAGATCGCATATAGCTAGAGCTTTCTTTCTCTTCATTATGCACAACAATGAGTACTGAAAATTTCGCATCACCTGCAATACGGGCTTTGATGGTCACTATGATCATTGCAGCCTATCAAATGATAATTTCTTAAGGTGTAAAGAGTATTGGCAAGTTGTTGATTCTAGGGTAGGAGAAACAATAGATGGTGTTGTGTTAATGGATATACAGAAAGTCGATCTGTGAGGGAAGAAGTGGCAGAATCTCAAGACAAATAATCATCTCCAAGACTTTAATCAGTCAGTCTTGGGAACAAATCCCTGCAAAGACATCTCCAAACATATTTGAGATACTATGAAGAAGAAATATCAATGGACACTGAGGCAAAACACAAACTAGCTACGAGCACTTCATCAGAGTTTCAATACCCTTCGTATGAAGTCATATGAATTAGTTTCTAACTTTTTCTCAGAAATATAAATGGAGGAATTACTATAGCGAAGAAAATTTTTGGTCAATGGCACCAAAGTATTGGGTTGTCCTCGCTATTAAGGGGTCAAAAGACCCTGATATCCTAACCATTGATGAATTGCCTGGATCTTTGTATGAGTAGAAACAGAATCAGGAAGATAAAGAGAAGCAAGCTTTATAGATCTCAGATAAGTGCCGGCCCTGTATGAAGGATTTTGACTAGTATTTCTTCGAATATCGTGCACTTGCAATTTGAAATAAAAATCTCAATTGACAACCACACTTCATCACGAACTGAGTAGATCAAGGAAGAGGTAGAGGAAAAGTTAGGAAACAAAGATAGCATATACGTACACTAGAAACCAGAAAATAAAAGAAATAAAGATAGTATATATTTCCAAAGGATGTTACAATTCAAGAGCTCACATGCCAATGTCAGTGAGACAACCAGAACTTGAGTGATTTAGGTGTCACACCTATGGACAAATTAAAATTATCTCTAACTATGAACGAACTTCCCAAAATTTGTGGTACTCAGATATCAGTTGTACTGATCATATAGGTGGAGATGAGTGTGCATTTCTGATTTTGGTGACTCATGTCAAAATGATGTGAAGCTTGAAGGCAATTCAACTTTATTCAGTATAGGAAAAGGGAATGGTAACCGTTCAAACAAAACTAATTATATACAGTTAATTGTCTTTGTTCCGCGTAGTGTTGGTTGGCTTCAAGAGAAGGGATATGAAACTTCTACCAAAGTTGGAGATTGTCAAATTTAAAACAGAACACTGAGTTTGATTCTCCAACTCAACATAACTGCGAAAAGGATGTTTCCACTGTATCTCCACAATGCTACTCATTCCATTTTTTTATGTTAGATTAAAGGAGGTGGTGACTATAGTTTTTGCTATAGGCATCTTAACTTTGGCAGGTTAAAAGCACTACAATAGAAGTGAAAAATGGTAGCAGGTCTCTCACAATTTATGTGTCCTTAAGTTTCTGGAACATGTGTTGTTAGCAAACAACATTGTGGTCCTTTTCTAAAAGTAAAATCGTTAGAGAGTAAAGAAGGTGTTGGACTAGAGCTAGTTCATTTTGACATATTCAGGCTAATAATTTCAACTTAATGGGGGTAAACAGTATTTCACTACTTCACTCATGATTATAACCAAAAGAGTTTTTGCAAGAGAAATCAAATATTTTATTAGCTTTTGAAAATGTTAAAAGTAATGGATGATAAAGAAGCTTGTAGTCAAATATAAGTTTTTGGCACTCATCATGGAGAAGAATATAGCCCACATGAATTTGAACAATTTTCTAAGATGCATGGTATCTAGAAGACTAAAAAAAGCAGATTATATGCATCAACACAAGCAATGTGCCAAAGGAAAAATCACATAATTTTATAACTTATGAACTCCAATTAATAGAATGCAAGATATTCCCTTCTTTCTTTTCATCCCTGGCACATGTAAGAAATCCTCTATTTCTATAATCGTAAAACTTATTATTAACTAATTTAGATCCTTGTTATACCAGTTAGTATCTTTCCAACATCCAAACATTGGATTCTTCTACAAAAAGTATGTCTTTGCAACTTGGAAAACTTAAATTAAATCTAAACATATTTGCATCCTGTAAAGATCGATACGTAATTACCTATAACATACATTAATAAAATATTTCACTTATAACTTGCGCGTGTAAGGTGGCCGACCAAGGATAAGAATATGGTGATCAGGGATAATATATGGTGGTCGATAGAACAGGGAAATCCCTCAGCCAAAGTTCCCATACACCAACACGAGATTGAAGCCTTGAGACAGGTCGACATAACCTATCCTAATCAAATATGCTCCAGTGACCAGTCGATATAACATATTTGGTCTCAGGAGACACCATGTCCTTTTTCTCGTGCCGTATTTTGGGGGACGGAATTCCTATATGAAGGGGAAGGAAATCACAGGTATATCATTCTTATGTAATATGCATATTCTCTATATTTATCTCTTCACCTATACATTCTTCTGCTGCAGTGGCAACAGGGATACAGCCCCGCCACTTTTGCAGGTGTCTCGGCCATCTATCGCCCGGTCATAAGGGAGGAGCATTCACATCATCATCAAATTTTTATTTTTTTTCGAAATCACAAGAATAAAAATTTAAATACAGTAAAACTGAAGAATTAAATCACCATAAGAAATGAACAATTAACCTGTTCTTGAACTCACCTCTTCTTCCATCTTGTAAAATGTGTTAACTACAGCAAAATCGGCTTTTTCCACTGTCGAAAACTGACTAGCCATTAGAGTAAAATTTCCCAGATAAATCCCATATGATGGAACATCCTCAGGCTGAAGCAACGGCAGCCCAGGAATAGTGACTGGTGATTCCACAGGGTACGGAATTAATTTGTGATAGTAATAATACTCAACTAAATTAACACCGGAATGTTGAGTAAAGAACTCAATCGCAACTAATCCAAATTTCTTTGGTACTTCAACAACCCAAGGCAACAGCGAATCATAAATGACACCAACAATTGGATCCCCCAAACTATCATATTTCTCAATGAGTTGGGCTATAGATTCTGACCCATGTTTCGTGAATCGAACAACAGAATCGGGCACACTCTGTCTATCAAATATGTCATATTCATCGTCTCCATCTGATATTGTTTCGATTTGGATCAAACCAGATTTTTCTTTCATATTTTTCTTACCATAGAATTTGGTGAGTGTGAGTGTGGCTTTGAGCCCTTTGCAGACCAAACGCTTGCAGAGTTGCATCATGGGATTGATGTGGCCGTGGCTTGGGAATGGAACTGCCAAAATCCGACCCTTCTTTTCCTTATCCATGGCTTCTTTTCTTCTTGCTTTCTTCTGTGGACAATGCTACTGAGGTCATTCATATCAAGAGCTTTAAATTCCCTGTCCTCGGTGCTGTTTGAGTAGCAGAGCTCATTATGTCACGTGACAATAATAAACACATACAATGACAATTATAATATTATAATATCAAGAAAGAGTATACAATTGCCATTGGTAAAGAAAGATTATTTTAACTACTTTTATAACAGCGTGCTTCTTCGGCGCCCTCTCGTTTGGGTAAAAAAAAATAATAATAAATAAATTATATTTTTGAATAGTATTTGTCTTAAAAATGTTTAGTTTACGTGAAAATATTTTATTGTGTAAATTTATAATTTAAAATAAGTATAAAAAAGAATTAAATTAATGGCCACCAAACATGGCCGATCTAATTAAAAACTTACTAGGTTATTAGATCACTTTTTTTGATATTGATTGTCTTTAGGAATGTCAAAAAATACGTTCAATCTGATACTCGTGGTCCAGTCCCCGAATGGTGCGAAGATTATTTGCCTAACCGGGTAAACGGGGCAAGTAAGGGAAATAGAGTTTTCATCCCGTTACCCACTCCGTTTAAAGTTCATTTCAAATTTAAATTTTTTATCAAATAGAAAAATAAAAAAAAATTATCATCATTTTTAAGGAAACCATAAGTTGTTCTTAACAAATTGGAAAAACATTAATGATATTTACTAACTTAAGACATAAAAAATAAAAGTAAGAAATAAAAAAAAAACTGGGGCGATAAACTGGCTCCGTCTCGATCATGTCTATAACCCTCTCCGTCCTGTCCTACTTTAATCGAGTATTCGGATGGAACAAGGTAACAAAATTATTCGACGGGGTTGAAGTTGGAATGACTGACTTGTTCTATACTCACTTCGTTGTCATCCCTAATTGTCATTGTATTGTTAATTTTGGCTAGAGATGACAACGGACAAGAAGAGATCTGGACGGCATTTTCACCTTCATTTCTTGCCCTCAACCCATACCCGGTTGGGGGGCGGGGGTGCAGCTATCTTGTTACCTCCCCATTTATTTATTTTTTTTAAAAAATATTCTTAGTTGTTAAAAATTGTTACTTCTTTTAAAATTGTAGAAAAGTTCATATATCCTCTAAAAATGATGATTTTTTTTAACATTTTTTTGTGACAAAAAACTTGAATTTTTTAAATGAACTTTAAGGTTGTGTTTGACACCCCTTTTCGTAAGAAAATGCGTCTTTGAATAGTGATTGATGGAAGAATGTGTGGTTAAAAAGTAAGAAGAATAAAAAATATTCTTAGTTGTTAAAAATTGTTACTTCTTTTAAAATTGTAGAAAAGTTCATATATCCTCTAAAAATGATGATTTTTTTTAACATTTTTTTGTGACAAAAAACTTGAATTTTTTAAATGAACTTTAAATGAGATGAGGATCATGTTTCACATACTGGCCCTACCCCCATCTCGGAGCAACGACTCCCGTCCCTATTTGTCCCCGTGTATCCAATTAAGTGAGATATCTCCACCCCATTTGGAACGAGACCTATGAGCATAAGAGATTTTTGCCATCCCTAATTTTGGCAATCTCAATGAATGGTTCAAGTTAGCATCTGTTGACGGTCGTACTTTTTTTAAAAAGAGTTTTTAACAGTGATTTTTAAGAGAATGAGTGGTTAAAAAGTAGGAAATTTTTTTGAATTTATGAGAAGAATATTTTATAGTGTAAATGTGATTTAAAATAAGTATATAGAGAAAACGAAAGCTAGGAAAATATAATTGTCAAACAAGGAATTAATATACTTGGATAATTCGAAC
>CAIGRS010118071.1:6101-27835 GCA_903798395.1 Fraxinus floribunda
GTTGTATCCTGGAAGTGATTGTCCACAGAGATCGCAGAAGATATCGACGGACAATTTCGCTTTATGACGTCGTGCTGTCACGAGACTCGATCAATCGATAAGTTTTATTTCTACACGTTACTGTATCGCAACTAGTTATAAATCTAACAAACAGTTCACATGGAGAAATAAAATAAAGATGATGGTCCGTGTCCTTTTATTAAATGAAAGTTGATAAAATAAAGATAATGGTCCGTGTCCTTTTATTAAATCTATCCAACATAATCCTCGTAGTTCTACCTTCGTTAAAAGTTGTAAGCATACTTGAGGGAAAAAAAAAAAAAAAAGTTCAAATGGATGAGATATGTGTTCAAATTGAACCCTCCACGTACCTTATTCTCTATTGGTTAAGGATTTGATAACTTGAATTACAATTTAGGGTTCCTTGAATGAATCTCTCTCTTGTGTATTTTTGGCCACACAATGACACTCCGCGTAGATTTTGACGTAATGTTTTAGCAGAGGGAGAAATGCATCCCTGAAAATATGGAATTCCTTAACCCTTATTCCAACCACTGACGTTATGTACATAATTTATAGCTAGTTAGCTTGGAGTTTAATTTTTACTACTATACGAAGTCGATATACGAGTTGACCTTAGGGTTTAATTGTATCATCATCAAAAGAGAGGGAGAGACTAAGAGGTTAAAAGAAAATACGGTATGCAATTTTTCTCGTGTTCTATTAGGGCTGGGCCTATAACCCGGAAATCGCAAAACTGACCCAACCCAATCCGACTCGGGTCAGGTTGGGTCGGTTTTAAATAAAAACGGGTCGGATCGGTTTTAATTTATTTACAAAATTATTTGGATCGGGTCGATTCGGGTTTAAACCCAATTAAACCGACCCAACCTAATGTTGAAAACCCTACCCCTCCCTCCCCTGCTTCTCCAAAACATTAGCGCCTCCACCTCATCCTCCAAGAAAATAAGCTTCTCCAAAACCTTTACCATCCAAGAAAGCAGAAGGAACTAATTGTCCAATCCCGATTAACTCATAATCTTCAATCGCTTTAAGTGCATCAGCCTCTAGAGCATCAAACGTGTTCACGAGAACTTTTGGCTTTGTTCCTGCATCTAACATTTATAGATGCTCTTTACACGTTGAAAGTGCAAAGACTTTGTGATCGCTACTCGGAGGAAGCTCAAAGGAGGGAAGATCACGTTTGGCTAGCAATGGAAGTCTAGGCAGCTGGATTGTCCAGGAGGGATCGTTAGAGGCATTATTGATTTCTTCACCATAGCCATTGAAATAATAGTAGTATATATCCAATACAGTGGTAGGTTGAATCCAAATAAGGAGGAGGACATGTTGACATTTTTCTAAATTTGAATCCATTATCCCTTCACCAGCAGCAAAATCTGTGATGGATAAGATGTTGGGACTTCTTCGAGTTTGGATTAAGAGGTGTAAATCTTGCTGTTGAGTTCTTGGTTATGAATTGTGCATTTTTTTTTCTGCGACCCGAACTGAACCGGCCCGACTCAGGTCGGGTCTGTTCCAGTTAACAAATGGGGCGATTCGATTTATAAAATGGTCAGGTAAATTCGAGTCGGGTTGGGTTTGGATAAATATCGACCCGACCCGACCCGTTGCCCACATCTATGTTCTATTATAGTAAATTAATGTAGTGACGAAAGATGATGTAGTCTCATATTGAATGGAGCCTATATGAATCTTATGTGTTCATATGTGTCTATTTTTTCTGCAATTTTATTGCTTTTGATGATATAAAATTAACATTTATAACTCTTAACAATAATAGCCTACTGTAATAGATATTTACTCAATTCAAGAAAGTTAGGCTCTTTATTTTTATTTTCTTTTTAACTTTTGAAAGGAGTTCGACTTGGCCTTCAGCTTTTTCAATCCCGTGATAATTTTGGACCTCGGATAATCCTCCACTCCCGTGATAATTTTCCCTGTGGCATTACTAAACAAGTGATATTGCTCCAATACCAACAAAATCTTTAATTTGTTTCTTCTATGTTGAAATAACACTTACTAATAATCCACTCTTAACAACCACATGTTAATGATCACATGATATTTGCACTATAACTAGATAAGATTCATGTTGGTTACTTGGAATTTTGCTCTTTTTTACATGCAATTCATTTCATGTTTGGCGTAGATTAAAAATTTAAAAAATTCTCAAACTAAAATGATCAATTAATTTTAACCACAAATTTTATGGACTCACAATTTTTCGATCATACATTTTCAAATAAAGAATATATTCAAATTCACCCTGATGGCTCTGTAAGTATTAGAGCAGCATTATAAAAAGATTTTACCAATTTTCTCGGCTACATATATGTCTAGCCCCGTCAAGGGATGTCAAAACAATAGTTTTGCTACACTTGCATCATGGATGATTACACTTCATGATATGATGCACAATTTTGTCATTAATTTTAATAATACTTAAAACAATCAATGAACTCGATCTTTACACATCATAGATTGTCATCCATGATGTACAAAATCAATGTTCAAGTAGCTTAATTTGTCAAGACAATGTGTTGGCCTAGGAGAATTCCATTTGTAGAGAAGATTTTTCTTCTGTAAAATTTACGGACAAACGCAATGGCGGGGTGGGTGGGTGTATGTTATGACATTTTTTTATTGATGCGGGACCCACCAACGTGTGTGTAGGGATGGCAAAAAAGTTCGACTCGGCCCGGCTCAGTTAGGAAAAAGCCTGAGCCGAGCCCGGCTCGGGCTCGGATAGACTGAGCCCCATTTTGGGGCGTCGGCTCGAGCCCGGGCGAGCCTAAAAAAAAAGGGGAAAAACCCGAGCTAGCTCGGCCTGGGCTTGCTAAGGCCCGAGCCGAGCGCTTAAGCCGAGCCTCATTTTTTTGGCCAAGCTTTGCTCGGTTCGGCTCGGGCCAAAAAAAGCTCGAGCCGTGCCCGGGCTTTTATTTTAGGCTCAGACTCGGCTCCACTCGACTCGTTGACATAGCTATGTGTGTGTAGGTAAATTTTCTGTAAAAACATTTTCTGTATACTAAGCATTGGTCGTTGGCGGCAGACGGGCCCCACGCTCTCTACTAAAATCCTTCACTGGAACATTAAAAATTTAAAAATTGATCCTAGTCGTCCCGAGGCGAAACTAAATCAGCTCCATTCATTTTGATAACTCTAACTGCATCATATGTATATGTATTATTCTCAAGAAGTTATTACCAAAAAAAAAATGTAAAAAGAAAAACTCAAAATATAGGATAAGCGTGTTGGTTACAATTAGGCTATCTCTGCTCACCATTCATGGCTGGACAATATCATAATTACTCGTTTATATGGTGTAAACTTTGATGCATACACGATAGTGTAACCATATAAACGAAAATCATGCAAATTATGCATATAAAGGTGACGAAAGATAAGGTTGTCTACCAGATAGACCTAATAATCTCTTTCACAGAACCCACCTTATTATCCTCAAACCAACCTAAAATCTTGCACAAGTTTCTTCCTACACACACGCAACGTCTATATATAAATACACATACAAGACACAGAAACCTTGAACTGCCTTCTGGTGGCTTGAAAAGGTTTGATGATATAAAAGACAACCAAGGAAGTTGAAGTCATTGTTTCGTTTCTTCGTGAGGCTTTGGAGGAAAGAAACTCAGTTTTATACATTCAAGTATTTTTATACGATTGAGTGATTGGTGAAGAATTCAAGATGTGGGCCAGATTCAAAACCTCAAATATCAAAAAAGGTTTGATTTCAAAAACATCAATCTTTCATTTTATTATTGGATATGAAATTGTATCTGTATTGACTAAGTAGAAAATTAAAATTTGGAAAGTGATTCGACATAAATGAAAATAATTATGTAATTAGTAATTAAATAGCTTATAAATTAGCTGTTTTTGATGTTTTTTTTCTCCCCAAAACTACTGCTGGTTTTTGCTCTTTTTGTGTGTGTGTGTGTGGAAAGATCGATGTGGTATGAAATTTGACCTTAATGATTTGTTCTTCTTCTGCAAAATAAGAGTAATAGGCTAAACCCTTGAGCCCTTGTATGATTTTATTTATTTTTTCCCAATTTCTCAATTATTTTAATTTGGAACTCATTTTTGTTTTGTACCATACTAAATTCAACCTATATTTTTATTTCAGACAAGAAACAAGTATCGAAAGAATCTCAGAAAAGTCTCAATGTCAATGAAGAGTATCTTGGTGCATTTAGAACAAAATCCTATGGGGATTTCTGCATAAAAGCTCAATTACTAGTAAATGAATCCCCATCACCAGCTAATTACTGCCATAAAGGGTTCTTAGAAATTCTTGACCCTGGCCAGGAAACTATAGCACAAGTTCTTGAATCAGCAGTCCTTTCAAGAAAGTCGAATCTCAAACCCCTTCTCTTTAATTACTTCAATATGAGTGCCGAGGCGTCGAAATTCTGCAGCCAACTTCTCAAAAGCATAAATCAAGTTCAAGCTGACTACAAATTTATTTATGAAGTTCTTGACACCATTGATGATTATTCTTCGGAAAAATTTCACTTAATCGTGTTTGAGCTCCATTCATGCATCCTTAATCTCAAAAAACAAGATTTTAAGTGCATCCATGAAAAGCACACATCAATTCTTCAACGCCTTAAGTCAAAGCGAAAAATGGTGACGAGGAAGATTAAATTGATAAAATGGTTTAACAAGGTGTCCGGAGTATGTATGACATTAGCCTGCGGCGTGATTTCTGTAGCTGCCATGGTACTGGCGGCACATACTCTAACTGCGTTACTTATGGGACCCGTGATTTTGAGCTTACCCATGAAGCCATTAAAGAAAAAACTTCTTAATATCAAATTTTTTAAGTATGGATTTCTAAGGAAAATTGGAGAACAACTTGATGTGGCTACCAAGGGTACTTATATTTTGAACATGGAATTTGACACTATGAGTCGACTCATGGCTCAGATCCAAGACGAGATTGAACATAACAAGGCAATAATTCAATTCTGTTTGGACAGGAGGGAAGATAAGTTTTTCTTCCAAGTATTATTGGACCTTAAAAAGGGGGAATTTGGGTTCAAGAAACAAGTGCAGGAGCTTGAAGAACATGCGTATTTATGTCTTGTCACAATTAATCGAGCAAGAGCTTTGGTGATTAAGGAAATCACAAAATCTTGTGTAATAAATTCAACGCAGTAAGCATTTTTATGCACTGTACAGTTATTCTTTCATTGTAAATGTGATTTCTCATGTAAACTCACTAAGGAAAAGCTTGTTTGAACTTGTTTGAGCCCCATCCTTTCCTTCTTTTTTTTTTTTCTTTTTTTTTTTTGTGTAGAATGTATTTTAGAATAATAAATTAATGGAAAATGTGTGGTTAAAAAATAAGGAAAAGTTTTGGATTTAGATGTAATTTTTTTTTATTGAAGAATGAGTGGTTGAAAAACAGATAAAAAAAAATGGGGGATGAAACAATGGCCAAGTGTTTATGACAAATCGAGCTAGAGCTTTGGTGATGAATTAAGGAAATTACAAAATGATTCAATTCTGAGGATTTTGTTTACTCCAAGAAAGCTTGGAATGGCTCATAGTCAAATGATTGATTCCATAAATTTACCAAACAAATAGTTTTCTGTTTTGAATATTCTTTGACTGCTATATGAATCTCATTAGCCTCTACCAACTGTCAAAATCAAATCTCAAGCCAACCAGGATCTCGCATGTGCCAACTAGATAACATTTATTTAGAATAGGGTTAAATCCACCGACAACCACCCATCTTTATACTTTGTGTCGTCATGTTGACGCAATTTAGTTTTGTCTACTATGTCTACTCAATTTTATGGGTTGTGCTACAGGTACAAAATGAGTTACAAAAGGGTGTCCAAAATTGTCAAATGACGGCCGCCATTTGACAATTTTGGACACCCTCGTGTACCCCATTTTGTACACCAAGAATTATCCCAATTTTATACTTACTGCCATCATAGCCATCCAATTTGATTTATTTCACCATGATCACCTAATTTTATATGACGTTTCATCATAATCACCGAATTTCATATAACATTTTATCATTGTTACTTAATTTCTTTTCACTATTTTCACTAATTTAAAAGAGGTAAAATAAGTTTGTATTAGATATATAAAATAAAATAATCTTTTCTTAAAAATTTTAAAAACGTTTATTTTAAAAAATAAGTTTTATTTTATTTTAAAAACTTTTTTTAAATTAGTTTTTTTTATTTTTTTTAATTTTTTAAAATAACCTATTATTTTAAAAACATTTTAAGTAACTTTTTTTTTAAATAAGTTTTTATTTTATTTTTCTAAGTAACTTTTTTTAAATAATTTTTTTTTATTTTATTAAGTAATATTTTTTTTAAAAAAATAAGTTTTTATTTTATTTTTAAGTAATTTTCTTTTTAAATAAGTTTTTATTTTATTTTTTTTAAATAAGTTTTTATTTTATTTATTTTAAATAAGTTTTTATTTTATTTATTTTAAATTTATTATATATATATATATATATAATGTAAAGTTACCGTTTTACCATTATTAAAATTAATGAAATTGGTGAAAGGTAGTCGGATGGCCACGGTAAAACGTTATATGAAATTTGATGGTCATGATGAAACATTATATGAAATTGGGTGGCTATGATGACACTAAGTGTAAAGTTTGATGGTCATGGTGAAATAAAATCAAATTGAGTGATCATAGTGACACTGGGATGGTAACAGTGCGGGTATGGGACGAGTGGCCATTCTCACCCCGTCCCGTTGGGTATTTTTGTTACATTGTCCCATACCCATACACGGTTAAATCGGGACGGGGAAGTTTCGGGGTTGGGCGGGGCTGGTCTCCTGCCCCATTTATCTTTTATTTTTTTAAGTTTTTTCTTTTAAGTTTTTTATGTCTTTAGTTAGTAAACATGATGTGAACCCAACCAAGAATTGATCTTGGGAACAAGATGGAACCAACCCAAGAAAGCTAGAAATCACGTCGCGCAAAAATCAATCCGACCCGTTGTTCGACCTGTATCAAGAACCGAGATCACGCGTAAGAAATTCGACCCGTTAATTACTCGGAACAAGAACCGTGAAATAGGAACACCACAAAAAGATTTGCGAAACATTTTGATAANGAAATCACGTCGCGCAAAAATCAATCCGACCCGTTGTTCGACCTGTATCAAGAACCGAGATCACGCGTAAGAAATTCGACCCGTTAATTACTCGGAACAAGAACCGTGAAATAGGAACACCACAAAAAGATTTGCGAAACATTTTGATAAGTTCAATTTAGAACTTTAAACCACCAATAATATAAAGGTATAAAACTCTCAAATTTAATTTATTTCTCTCAAAATAATCAAAGTTTTCTTTACAATGAATAATAATAGATCATAATAGATCATATTTATATGAAACTATTAAAACCCCTAATTTAACTAGATAATATCGTGTTTAATTACAAAAGATACTATTTTAGTCAAACTAGGAAACTACCAAAAAAGATAAAATTCTGGCCAATTTTTTATACTATTTTCTGCCAATTATTCTCGGAATGTTTCTATGCGACCGCAAGCCCAAAAGTACCATGCGCCCGCGTAGCACTAACCTTATGCAGAATTTCGTGACAATTTCGAATTGTACTTGTGGGCGAAAATCCGACACCCAAGCTGAAATTATGCCCATTTTAATTCATGTTACTCGTTTTCTTTCTAAATATCTACCAAACCTTGAATCCAACTCGTTTCGGCTCCCGAGTCCTTCACGAAACTTGAACCTTGGCTTGTCAACTTCACTCATCTGAACTCCATTACTTGAACTTTTGACTCGTGTGACCCCGAACAAATGATTGCCTGTTTCGGATCATATCAAAATATTATTACTTTTTACCAATTTATTAAAAACAACTTATATTCTCTTTAAAAATGATAATAAATCTATTATTTTTGTTTGATAAAAAAATTTAAAATTGAAATTAACTTTAAACAGGGCAGGTAACGGGGCGGGAACTATGTTTCCCGTACTTGTCCCATACCCGGTTTGGAGCAATGACCCTTGTCCCGTCCCAGCCCAACCTCGTTTATCCGGTTAGGCAGGTAAGCCCCGCCCCATTCCGGGCGTGTATTTTTACCCTCCCTAGGTGACGCCAAGTATAATTGGTGAATTTAACCCATTTAGAATACGAATGCACAAATTGCCATTGGGTTATTTTCTATTATTGTTTTAATTCAATGTTCATAGTCAACAATCATGCTTAATTTGCAAGTCATTTATTTTTTCTTTAAATGACGTGAAATCATTGTTCATACAAAATGGTCACTACTTTTGTGCAACAGTCAGAAAAGGTTTGCTTTTCAATTTCACCCTTAAAATGGCAAAAAAAGATTTGTTATTATTATTTTTTTTCTTGAAGTTAAAATTGGCCGTGTCTCCAGTTCTGAGTTGTATAATTGTGGTATTTGGGAATATTTTAGTATGTTATTTCTTAAGAAAAAATTATTGCACGTTGGTGTTTAGCTATGTACTTTTCATTGCAAAAGCTCAATTCTTTATTGTTTTAGCCACCCTTTACAAATTGAATCTTGAATATGATTGTAATCTATTTGCGCCAACACATATTTCCTGTACCTATAATCTCAAGTGTAAAACCGTCTGGGTTTAACTCTATACCAAACAGTCTGCGAGTGGAATTGACTGGTGGGTGTTTTTGGTAGTGCTTGGTTTGTTGTGAAGTGTAAAGTTCGAAACTTTCTTGACTTTTTAATGGCTTTATCTACATGCATCTAGCATGATTTTCTTGTGTTCTTCGCGTTTCCAGCCTAAATTTTTACGGGATTCAAGATTTTTGTATCAATCTTGGTTAGAAAATCTGGGTTTGCCTTATTGTTTTGGGCTGTGCTCTTTTTCCGCTGAATTTTGATCTATATATAAATTAAGGTGAGTTCTCTCTGGGATTCAATTGGCTGCTTGTACTTTAATTTATTGGATGCTAAAAGAAGTGTTATTGGGGGTTGGAGAAGTGGATATAGGAATTTATATTGCAATGGAGCTTATCATATGATATGGAAAGTAATGGGAGGGAGAAAATGTCGAAAAATTCAGAAGATAGGGCGAGTTTAGAAAAAACTCATGGATATGAAGAATCAATTCATAAATGTCATCCTCCACAAGAGGGTCTGAATAATGGATCGTCAAATGGAGCAAAAAATGAGGAAAGTTCAATGGAAGTGACTGGTGTGACGATGGATGAACCAAATGATAGGTCTTCAGATGAGCAGTCCGAAGTATATTCTACACCTGATGCAAACTACCAGAGGAGGAACATTTTGCAGTCTTCATCTTTTATAGAGCGTTCTCGGTGGAAAGATCCAAGTGTTAGTCCATCACCTCAGGCAAAAAGAGGTTTGCGCTTATACTTTTCTTACACTGTCAATTTTTCGATTGCAAGGCAAAATTAATTTATGTAAATCTTGAATCATGTCACATTCAGTCTTGATGGTTGATATAGAATTATATATAATCTATATTCTTCACTTCGAATAATTTCACATAACATGAGCTTCTGTTTGAAGTTATAGACCTCTATTTCAACTTGGAGCAAGTTTGGACATTTATCCAGTGAGTTCTCTTGGTTTCACTTAGGTCTCATGGCATTTTGTAGGAGGTGTAGGATCATAGATATGAAGACTGGAAGTTCTGTCTTATCATTTTATATTGAGAAATGTTTGACCGATCCTAGGTTCTTTAAGTTTAGAAAGTGATATGATTGAGTTCTCATATTTTAAGTTTGAAGTACTTGCAAGCCTTTCGAAGGTCAAAGAAGCAAATAGTTACGAATCCACCAATTGTTTCTCTCAAATTTGAGAAGCTCTGCCTATCATTCTATAAATCCTTTCATTAATTTACATGTCCTTAGTTCAACTTGTTTGTTCCAACTAATTAAAAAATGAATGACATGAATAAGAAGAGGAGTTTCTTTTTGTTTCTATGAGAAGTCCGGAAAAGAGCCCGCCCTTGATTGCAAAACCAAAAGTTCCCAAACTGTCCTGAGAAATGTTGTAGTCTTAAGGTTTAATTATTGGAATTATGGGCTCCTATTTCTCCCAATGTTTCATCTCTCATGCTTTATATTCCCTGTGAGACTCATTCCAAACAAACTCTCGGCGATCTTTCACCATAGTCTTTTCTTTAGCTTCTAATTCTCTGGGAGGAAAGGATGCAGGAGCCCTCTTTTCAATCTTAGGGGGGAAGACGTTACCAACTTATTTCTGTTTATTGATATGACCCTTGAATCACCTGAGTGAACCTGAAATGTGACATGATGATGGATCCCATCTAAATGCCAGATGCACTATCAACACTGAACCTGATCTGTACGCGATTTAAAATTTATCATATTAGAAAGGTTGTACTAGTTTACTGTTTTATGCCAAATGTATTATGTTGCTTGCTTGGTATATTCTTGAACTACTCAGCAATTTGATTATGCGTTTCTTTTGGTAATCACATCTGAATCTGAGTAATCAAACTAATTGGATGAAGACACTGTCTCGAAAGTGTGAGGTGGATGAGAGTATTTGTTTGTTTCTTTATGCTTAGAGATTTGAATGTTTCTTATTAAAGCATTTTTTCTATTTAAGGTTTGGACCATTGCATCACTGCACCTGTGCGTACTCGCAGAAATCTCTTCTTCGAAAATCAGGATGGTGCGTTTTCAAGGTCTATGACTGAGAAAAGGGGTAGTCCAAGGATTGACCTAAAATTTGATAGACTCTCTGAACGCGAGAAGGTGAATTTCCCAGCTAACTACAGCTTATAACTGGCTAAAAATTCCTTCACCACCGCATTTTTTAAGTTTGAGTACTTTGTGTCTGCATAAGGCAGATATAATTTACACAGACCAGTGTATATATGTTTCTTAGTTGGATATCTTGTGCTGCTTAAATTTGCTCGATGTCCTTTTGCTTTGTAAATGACTCGTGTAGCATGTCTGTTGCATTAGAGGAGAAAGTACAAACACTGCGGAATAGTTTAATCTAGTGTTACATAATTTAATTTTTTGTGATGAGGGGAGAAATCATTGCGTCCTATACACTCAATTCATCTCATCCTGACTAAATTTTGGAGGCCACTTTCTGGATAAATGCTTGCTTTGCAGACTGAATGGATATATCCTTTCGAGTGAGTACTGCCATTGTTTCTGGTATTTCCATTTCCTTGTTCTTATTGGTACTTGCACTTTTTTGTGTCATTCTGATCAGAAAAAGCTCATCATGGACTTGCTGAAGATCCAAAATGATGGAACAGTGGAGGTCGACCTCACTAAGAGTGCACCTGTTGCTTCTGAATTCTTAGAGCTTCATTCAGTTGAAGGAGTTCCTCTAAGTAGTGATTATATCACAAGATCCACCACTGATCTGAACAAATCAATTCCAAAGTTGAACATTGCAGTGCTTGTAGTTGGAACTAGAGGAGATGTTCAGCCCTTTCTGGCTGTGGCAAGAAGACTTCAAGTATGTAAATTAAATTTAAACTTACATGAGTGCAAATGTATGATAGTTTTATCTGGTTTCGCATTATTATTCGCCTCCCACTTGCCCATCTACTTTTTCTACATCTAGGATCCTACATTATTTATGCTAATGAAATTAACATGACTTTGAGATTTTGTGAGGTTCAAAACCAATATTTTAGGCTTCGAAAGACTGTAAGTTAATGTAGAATGGCCGTAGGTAACTAGGACTGAAGTATCTTCATATTGGGTTTAGTCATGTAGAACTTCAACTACTATGTTAATAAAGAGAGGTTGTAACTTTCGTGGAATCAGGGTTGATCTCTTCTGGAAATATGTGGGTTTCAGATTAAATATAAATAAATAAAGTCATCTCTTTTAGACGAGACTGAGATGGTTTAACATGTAAAAGCATCTCCAAGAGACTCTTTATTTATAAAGAGCATCTTATTCATAAGGGAGAGTAGTTTTAAATTTAGAGAGAAATTTTTCATTCACCCTAACAATGTTCTCTATTTTGGTTTTTCATTTTGCTTTTTTTTTTAAAACATTTATTAATTTATCATCATCCATTATTTAACATAATTTTTTATATCTCAATGCAATCAATTCAAATATGATTTATATAATTTAAGAAGTAAATTATGAAACTCCTAGCTTAAAAAGTAACAATAGAGAGCGGGTTTGGCTCTCTTGCACTCTTTATTTGAAAATGTTAAAATAGAAAGTCTCTTGGAGTTTATTTAAGCATTGACACTCTAAAATAGAGATCATCTTGTATTTAGAGAGCCTTTTGAAGATGCTCTTAGTGCACATCAATGTCTTTGGGTTAAAGTCTAGCCATCATCAATATATGAGAATTCCACGTTTTAGGCCTTCGACGAGAAGGGGTGTGTTGAACTTTAAATATACACTAATAAATTTATCTTCACTCTAACCATTAAGTTTTTAGTTGAGTTCGTTTAATAGGTTTGTAAAAACCACACTTGGATTTTGATAGGGTAGAGGGCATGGCTGAAAAGAGGAGCTATTTTTTTGCTAATTGAGTGGTATGAAAATGAAATCATACACTACTCTTGTAAATCAGGAAAGATTGCATTAGTGATCTTCATTTCACTGTGTTGTTGCAAATAGAGTAGATCTATTTTTTGACAAGTTTTTTTTCGCTGTGAACCAAGGCATTGCAATCCTTGTCTCAACTAAGCTACAATACCAATTTTCGGATCCCATTGGCCATCATACTAGACCTTCTTTCCCAGAAACAAAATTTGATACTCCCTCCAATTTGAAATACTATTTGTTTACCCTCTTGAGTAGTTTAAAATAATATTCACCTTTTGGATTGGGAAATTTGGTTTCCATTAAATAACTCAAAAGCTTTGATCTTGCTAGCAATTCATCTCTGCAACTTTAGCCGCCAGGGGTTTTCTTGAAAATTTATTGGTTGACTGAATTTTTGTAGTGATTGGCAACAGTGAAATGTACTGTTCTTGTTTTATAGTGTAAAACTAAAATTTCAAAGTATTTGTTCATCGGTCATTGTTACTCTTGTCTATGAAACTAGTTGCATGGTTGTGTTAAAAGAGATTGACTGGGTTCTAGAACTGGTGTGTTTCTTGTGTTATTTCTTCATGGTGATCTTTTGCGTGTTTTAGGAATGTTTGAACAAATATGAAGATGATCTGGGAAGTTCTTGGAAATATTTAATGTGAATTCTTCTTTGAATGTGTAATTATTGGTGGTGCTGGAATTAAATTGATCTAGCACTTTATTGTGGTGACGAATAGGCCATGTGTGGTTAACGTTGTTCATTGTTACGCGTAGAGAGGGAGGTGTAGACAAAGAAAGAAGAACAAGTCTAAAAGTTCAATATTATTAAAGTATTCTAGCAGTCGTGTCTACCAAATGCTAATCAAGACATTATTGTAAAAACGATCGAAATGAAGGATGTGTTAGAGAAATGTAAAGAAAGCATTAAATGTCTGCTTCCTTTTCTTGTTTCCAGAAGACGAGCTTGACAAAATCGATTCCATTATTACATTGCATTCTGTTTATTATTCAGCTTTACACATCATTACAATGTAGAGTGTGTTTGGTAAAGATTAAAATCAGATTAAAATTGAAAAACTAGCCGTTATTGTTGACTTTTATTAGACGAGTGGGACCCAACAACGGCCATATTTTCAATTTTAATCTGATTAGTAGCCCTACCAAACAGGCTCTTAATTTTAGTATTGCACTTTCTTGATTATGTTTCAGTGGTTATCTTGTATTAGATTGAAGTACGTTGCGTAGAAGTATCATCAATGTTGTCTTCGTTCATATTAAGAGTGTGTTTGGTAGAGATTAAAATCGGATTAAAATTGAAAAACTAGCCGTTATTGTTGACTTTTATTAGACGAGTGGGACCCAACAACGGCCATATTTTCAATTTTAATCTGATTAGTAGCCCTACCAAACAGGCTCGTATTCTTTGCATTTTATATGGAACATAGCATTTTATTCACTTGTAAATAATACATTCTTGATTTTAATCAATAATATTCTTGGCTACAGGAATATGGCCATCGTGTTAGGCTGGCAACTCATGCTAACTTCCGTGGATTTGTGAAGTCAGCTGGAGTAGATTTTTATCCACTTGGTGGTGACCCCCGTGTTTTGGCTGGATGTAAGAGGCCCTCAACATGCATATACATTCATGTCAGCACTAAATGAACTTTAGTAAATCTATTGAAGCAGCAGTATGACTCTCATTTTAGCCTCATTAGAATTGTTACGTGTCTTCTGTGACCTTAGAATCCTTAATATAGAATTCAGTTACTCTGTCTCTCTTTTTGTTCCTTTATTTTATTGTTTTCCCTCCTACCCCACCCTTGGAAGAACAATAATCCCTCCTGTTGTTTGATCTAGTTCACTTCTA
The DNA here is from genome assembly GCA_903798395.1 of Fraxinus floribunda. Lineage (NCBI taxonomy): Eukaryota > Viridiplantae > Streptophyta > Magnoliopsida > Lamiales > Oleaceae > Fraxinus > Fraxinus floribunda. Next base: position 20,557 of record CAIGRS010118071.1, read on the forward strand.
GTTCATAGCTTCATTTAGATATGGAAAACTATTTTTGTTTGTGCAAGTCAAAGATATATATGGGGTGATCATTTCCTCAATTAATGACTAAATACTCTTTATCTACTTAACTGAAAATTTTATAATTCCTAGTAATGCAGCTGTTGAATTCTCAATCAGCTTCTGAAATTTAATTAATAGAATCAAATCATCAATGATGGGGCACTTCTTTGAGTGTATGTCTTCTATTGTAGATATGGCCAGAAATAAAGGTCTTATACCATCTGCTCCTGGAGAAATATCTGTACAAAGAAAGCAAATAAAAGCCATTATTGAATCTCTCCTTCCAGCCTGCACAGAACCTGATGCAGAAAGTGGTGAACCATTCAGGGCTCAAGCAATTATTGCAAACCCTCCTGCTTATGGTTAGTTATTTTAATGTTTCTCCATTCAAACATTTCAAAATTTTGCTAAAATTATAATAAAGACTGTCCATCCTTTGTTGCTAGGAAGCATTTGCATTTCACTTCTAATATTTCCAAATTGTTGTCAGGACATGCACATGTTGCTGAATCTCTTGAAGTGCCCTTGCATATTTTCTTCACAATGCCTTGGACGTGAGTTTACAGTTTCATTTCTGTTTATGTTTTTCAGTTCTCTGTCTCACTTACCCTTCTAAGTAATTGAACTAATATTGAGTCGTATTGTATGGAAAAAAAAAAAAAAAAAAAAATCATCAAAAATTATAATTCCTCTACATTTCCTATTGAGAAACGATCAAAATAGCATACATGTATTTGATGTTTCGAGGAGCGGTTTTTTGCTCTCTAATATAACAAAAGGTTTGTGTGGATAAATTTATTTCTAGAGCTCAAAATATTTGCCGTATTAATTTGGCCATTTATTGGTTATATACTGTATGTACTCTTTAGCTGAAGAAAAGAAAAAAAATTATAAATTCTTACACGTGTCTTGAATAGGCAGGCCCACATATGCATTTCCTCACCCATTCGCACATGTACCTCAAAGTGCAGGATACTGGGTATGTTTTAAGTTGTCTGCTGACTGTTCTTACTTCTGCAATTTAGATATAAACCTTTATATGAGTTTCATAAAAGAAAATGATCCTTAATATTTCTTTATTGATCCAGATTTCATACATTCTTGTGGATTTACTAATATGGTGGGGCATAAGGGGGTATATTAATGACTTTAGGAAAAAGAAGCTGAAGCTTCCCCCTATTGCATACTTCAGCACATATCATGGGTCAATATCTCATCTGCCAACAGGCTATATGTGGAGTCCCCATGTTGTGTCCAAGCCAGAAGGCAAGTACATCTTTAGAGCTTAACATTGTTTGAATTAGTTAATGATATTTATGTTCTAAATAAGTCAATATTGGCTAATTTTGTCATAGATGAAAGTTAAGCCTTGTTTTTTATAAATAATCTTTTATCTGCATAAACCACATGTTTAGTAAGTAGTACTGGGCGGCACTGGATACTACTATGACCAAGATTTTAGCTTATACTTCTTATTTAATACTGTCACTCCTATCCAATATTGTAAACCAAACATGCCACAAAAAGTTGAGTTTTTGTTGATATTTTTTTATCAAAATCTTATTGAAGGACTAATTGCATTTAAGTAATGTGCAGATTGGGGCCCTCTGGTTGATGTTGTTGGTTATTGTTTTTTAAATCTTGGGTCAAAATATCAACCTCCTGAAGAATTTGTTCAGTGGATCCAGAAGGGATCCAAACCTATTTATATTGGATTTGGGAGCATGGTGAGTGTCAACTCTATGCTCTTCTCATTTAAACTTATATGTACAGTTGTTCATTTTGATATTTTAATGACTTTTAAGCAATCTTTTCTTTACATTCTTGTGATGATTGATTGTAATGGGGGATTCAGACCAAGGACATCCGAAATCACACGAAAAAACGAAAAGAAGAATGTGACAGCATTGTTGCCCTAATACAATCTTGTTTCTTTACAAGTGTGAATCTCTTTTGTAGTAGGCATATCTTGCTGCACATAATCATCATTTTGATCTTAAATTTTGAATTTCATATATAAACCAAGTTGGTGATTTTTGAATGATTTATGTTCACCAGTGTTGAAGAACAGAAAATAAAAGCATGAATTAATTTGCTTTTATATAATAGAAGAAGCTTTTTGCAGCTGTTGGCATTAGTTAATCTGAACCTATGCTGCACTTGCTCTCAAATTTTATGCACTTATCCCATACGTTTAGTTTGACTCAACACGATGTCCTTCCAAATGTGTAAGGTGCAATCAGCAAAAGATGAAAGAGATCACGAAGCTCCTTTTTTTCTGAAGAATTATGTTAAATGCCATTAATCGTGATTTCATTGTACAAAAAGATGTGTACCTTAATGTTTTGCACTTGAAACTTTTTGGCTGGAACATTTATTGATACTGGTGTTTATTTGGTTGTTAAGCCGCTTGAGGATTCAAAGAAAATTACTAATATCATTTTGGAGGCATTAAAGAATACAGGACAGAGAGGAATAATTGATCGAGGGTGGGGAGATCTTGGTGATCGTAAGTATTTTTTGTTCATCTTTTTATCTTTCCGCCTCTTTTTGCTTCTTGGTATCGTTGAAAATCTTGATCAGAATTGCAAAATTAACTCTCATATAGCAAGGGGATGAAACACAACTCCCAACACTTTTAAGAGCATAAAAAGGGATCTAGAGGTATTTCTCTGAGGAACTTCTGTTTCAAATTTGGATTGCAGATACAGAGATTCCTGATGATGTTTTCCTTCTTGTGGATTGCCCTCATGACTGGTTGTTTCCCCTGTGTTCAGCTGTGGTGAGTTCAAAGCTACCTTTAGATTTATTTATCTTTTTGAGTGGGGAGAGAACAGTGAAATAGAAAAAGTTCTTCCTTTGTAATAAAATAAAAGGCAGTTGTGTATTGAAGTAGCATTTTTAAGATTCTGATGTCTCACTGGGATTGGGAATATATTTGTGCAGGTTCATCATGGTGGTGCTGGAACTACAGCGACAGGACTAAAAGCTGGGGTAATTTCCTTCACATTTTTTGCTCTTGGCGCATACATAATTATTGGGGAATGGTTACTGAGTGATAAGAGGTGAATTGAATGACTGAATTACTTCATTTGATATTAAATCTCGGCCTGCTTTATTCAATGCAGTGTCCAACAACTATAGTTCCATTCTTTGGAGATCAGTTTTTCTGGGGAGAGAGAATTCACCAAAGAGGGCTGGGACCTACTCCGATTCCTATATCTCAGCTCAGTGTTGAAGTTCTTTCAGAAGCAATAAGGTTCATGCTCCAGCCAGAGGTAAAAATCTGATTGCCATTTATCTTGTGCCCTAAATGTCAATGCATACCAATTTTTTGCAGAGAAATGCTACCTGTACAGGAGATCTGTACTGGCAGCATGACAGATGCATGCCACGTTTGCACCTGTAATGCTCTCTGTACATATAGCAAAATTCATTTTTGCAAGTAGTGTTTGAGGTCACTAGAAATTAGGATACTGTTTGAGAATTAGAAACCCTAATTTTATACCCCTAGAGCAATAAAATCTCATTAAGAAAATACAAGATTTATAGTCCCCTTAATAAGAAAAACACTATTTAATTGATGAAAGGTCGACCTGCATACGGACTCCGCACAGGCTCTACAACTTAACTTTGTCCCCTTAATAAGAAAAATAATAATGTTATTGCATTGCTAGATTAATATTGTGAACCTTTTCTGGCAGGTGAAATCTCGAGCAACGGAAATAGCAGCATTGATCGAGAATGAGGATGGTGTAGGAGCTGCAGTCAATGCATTCCACCGGCATCTACCTCCCGAGGTACCATTACAAGTATCACCATTAGAAAAAGATGATGATCCAAATCCACTGCAACGCATTTTCACTCAGATTGGAAGATTGTGCTGCCTACCTTGTGGTTCTTAGGTGTGTTTTCAGACAACAGATTATTAGACAGAATATAGTTCCTATTACTTGATTTGTTTTTTCGGTTGCTTGTATTTTTGTAGTGTAGTATTTCTTTTCATTAATGTCTCGAACTCGTTTACAGTAAAAGAGAGTGAAACAATGAAAAAAAAATTGTTTTTCTTTTGTTTGTTTGGCCTTTGGTGGGGATTTATTTCTTCATTTGCAGTTGTAATTGTGATAATGATTTTAAGGACAAAAATCTTTATTCATTTTTGCAACATTTATCTGAATGCTTGTTCATCGGTTGCATCGTGTGTCGTGTTCAAAGTCTCCTGCATTAAAGTCTCGTTTACACTCATTTTAGAAAATTTCATGCATGTGAGGGAGAGTTTAGAAGAGGAAATATAATCGCTCTAAAACCTTAAATTTTTAGACAGAATTGTTCAACAGATATGTATTTGTTTAGACAGCGAAGAATTTATCTTGACTTGTATAGCTACCCTTGATTTAACAACAAAGTAAAGCTGTGAAATTGATCATTGCTTCAAATGAGATTTGATTTATTATCACTTCTTGTATATTTTGATATCTCTCCACCTTGATTCCATGTAGTAACTGATATTTGCTGGTGCAGCATATACTCCACACTTGAAATATAAGTCCCCTGGCCCTTGATCTTTCGTCTCAAATTTCTCTACACCATCGAGAAATAATATCAACTTCCCTCCATTGACGTCGTGTATCAGATTAACCCGAAACCATTTATCGTACAAGTCGGTTGCCACCACTTGACCGCTGTAGTATCTCATGTCTCCATTGTAGATTCTTAATATTATCGTCGTCGCCCCATGGGATGCACCATGAATTTGCAAAATTGTGGCACCAGAAGTTCCATTTGGCACAAAGGCATGGCCTTCAAATTGCCATACACCAGAATAGTAATCAAGGCCCTGCCAAGGAAAGATGTAACTCATAGTAAAATCATAGCACGAAATGACGTCTTATGTAACATGTGTACGGCCATCTAAGGTAATAATAATATTGACCTTCAAAAGAATGTAATAGAACACTTCCTTGAATTTGAAACATTAAAAGTTCTTATTTATAACCGTTACTGAAGTAACTAATAGTTGAGATTACGTGTTAGTACTCTTCTGAGGCCGGTACCAATAGCAGAAAACAAGACATGAATTCTTACACGTATCCTGATTTCTGTTCGTGGCTGTGTGTGACTGTTGGGATCGTGTGGCTTGTCGTCTGCATAAACCCATAGCCGGTGAGTTCCATTTACGAAGCTGTATCTCTCTTCAAGGGGTATATCATATGGCCTTTGGATTTCGAAATTTTCTTCTGTTAATGGCACATTGGTGAACCCATCTGTAGGATCAGCACAACATAGCAGAAAAAAGTGAGCAGCAATGAAGAATACTACTACAAGAAAGCTCACATTTTTGTAGGAAAAATCCATGCTTTTCATTGAATGCAAGTAAACCAAATGCATCGGGCATGTTTAAATAATGAAAGTAGGTAGGTTGCATTATAGCTAAATTATTGTAATCAATGCATGTTTTGGTGTTTTCTAGTTGTTCCAGAATCGGTGGGGGAAATATTAAATGTCTTGTAATAAAAGAATACAAAAACTGCCTCCCGCTTGTTATTGGAGGGACATGTGGATGAAATCTTGATGGACATTCCTATAATTAATCACTCTTGATTTTTCATCCCATGACCATGAAAACTTGGAACATCCACCTTTGAAATGGTTAATTCTAAGTTCTTAGTAGTTCTCGTTTCTCTCTCTCCAAGGAAAGGAATGACAAGATGAGATCAAAGAAATGGAACTTTCTTTCGTAAACAATCAAGGACCCAAGAATGGAGTCATGAAAAACGACTTATTAAGAATATTTCATTACTTGATAAACATTCAAAGACTTGAGAACTGAGCCGTGAATGATTCATATAGCCGACTCTAAACTTTTTATCCCACTACAAAACTAACACAAGATTTCTTTGATAGCTTCATAAAATCTTGAGCGCTTTCCACTTCATCTACCAAAAATAAATAAATAAATCGAAGTATTGTTGAAACTACATAACTCACTCTTAAAATCAGTTTGTAACGGTCACCTTCATAAGAGAGTATGAAATTATTGCAACATTAAAGTCTTCACAAGCACTGCCTACCTGATTTTATTTTCCCAAAAAAGAAATACTTACCAAGGAATATTCTATTATAGTATGAAACAAAGACTAGTCTTGTGAATATTTACTAATGATCCCAAATAAATCTGTCACAAAAAAGCACTATTATGAAACATATGCAGTTAGATTTACAAAAAGTCTGCAAGTACAGGAAAAAATCAACAGGAAAATATACAGGAAGACAACTGTCATCCCACCAATCACAGGAAGACAACTGTCATCCTGTGAATTTTCATATACTCATAACATATCTCTTAGAATTATATGTTTGGCCTCTTTATGTCCAGAAGCATTATTTATTCTATTAGATGCAATATGATATATTGTTTTTTTAATTCAAAAACTCAAATAAGGGTCCACCCGTGACTAATCTATTGTCACACGTAGAATTTATAATTAATCAAATGTGTCCCTCTTCAATCAATATTTTACCACGTCAATATCACTTTTTACAAAAATTAAGGTGAACCGACGGCCGGTCTAGCTCTGTGAACAATGATGAGAAGAATTGTAATGAAATGTCAAAGTGTGAAGAGAAATGGCTCTATTTAAGTTGTGTCCTTTCGTTATAAGCATGGAAAAATATAGATATGGAATCTAGAAATATATTGTAATGAATTAGTAAGAGATTTTGCAAGAAGCTTGCCAGGATTTTGGGAGCGCACCCTCGAATTTGGTTGGCATTGCATTGATCGTTTTTCATTCTTAATAATATTATCACTCTTGGTGGACCGAGTGAACGACCTTGAGGGCGAGGGAATAGAGAATTCTTGACCTATCTTGGAGATCAATTTGTTTCGGTCGTTTGTGGAGATTCAATGTGGAATTTTACCGTTAACATGCTCCTCCCCCTATAAATTGATCGCTCATTTGCAAGTATCACTCTTGAAATTCAATTTCTCTTTGGAGCTTTATACAAATTAAATTGTCCGTATGAACTGTTCAAGTTGCGATGCCATGTGAATCAACTTGTCTAAAAACTTAAGTTATCTTAGATGACCAGATTTATTTATTTAAACTCGGTCTTCAACAAAATAACTTTTAGCATATATTGTCAGTGTTACAAAACAAGCCAATATCAGAATTGCTATGATACCACTTGTTGTGATACCAATCACCGGATTGAAATGTTGAAGTTATGTGGCAAA
>CAIGRS010118076.1:0-14197 GCA_903798395.1 Fraxinus floribunda
ATTGTGGTGTCATTATATCATTTCAATCCTCGGCCGAAGCCTATGAAACATTATCCAACTAAATACCGATTTAACATCATAGCCCGGATTTATTGGGTATCAAAAAAACCCAACAATCCCAACGCTGACTTACTTATGAGCATTAAGGGTTATATTGAAGTTGGAGGAAGCGATGATGAGGATTTACCCAATGATTAAGACGCCATGAGTCAAGATGACGAAGAACAACAGCTATGGCCAACATGTGCTCGCCCAAGAGAAGGATGATATTCAAATTCAAATATCACCGTCCCAAATAGTCATTTCTCATTTTACTCCTTGTTGAGCATCCGACACTTTAAGTTTATGAGGGAAACATTGTAGCTAGATGAGAGATATTTGTTGATCATAATTCGGTGGTCAACAATGAGTATCTACTTCAGGCATGTTAACGTACATATAAGAGAAGGTTTTGCTCACAAGAAATATAAAACCACTATAACAAATTAGAAGAAGTCAATTAAATTAACATGTCCCAACATGGTTTAGATGAATATTTCTTAAAAGACACGGAATGTCAAAAAAAGAATCCTTATAGCTTACCCCAAGTTTGTTTAGAAGAAGGCTTGGCTTGGTATTATTGTTGTACCAAGTTGGATACGATGCTACCAAAATCCGTGCATATATAATCTCGAGCTTGAGGACAAGGGATGAGCACGAGCTGTATCTCCGTTGATGACTGCAAATAGGTGGAATTGAATCTCCAGTATTTGAAACAAAGGCGTCGAAGTGTGTTTTCGTCGCTCCTCCGATATTAAGTTGGAGAGAAAATTTATGCGTAGGGCTGTGAACTAAAAATGATGTAAATCATACTTGAATAATGAATCTTGATTCTGTATTTATAGATGTTGGTGACTAGATCATTTTAAACCACTTGAAATTCATCTCTTTATCACATAAAGTGATTGAGTTATACTAAAATTAGTTAATCCCCATGTACAGGGAATATTTAACAGGCCATTACCGGGCTTCTTACATGGGGGTGAACCCTGCCCATGAATAAAAAATAGAAAAAAAAAACCACCCTGTGAATTTCACAGGTTGTACATGGTGTTCAACTCTACTAAAATTTCCTGTTGGATTTTGACTTGGACTGTTGGATATTTGGATAAGGATGAATATAGAGAATTTGAGTTACAGAAATACTAAAACTTTTAGAAGACATGAAGAGCGGTATCACCAATATAAGCCCGACCCTATCAAGACCCGACCATGCCTGACCATGTTTATGAGGAATATGAGGGTATGTTTGCTTGGGGCAAATAGGTCAGGCTGTATATGCGAGGGCGAGATCTGGCTACGTCCTTTGTGCATATCAGATACTAATGGCAATGTTAGCATCAAATATTGCAAATATAGCAGGAAGCCAATTCTAGCTATTATCCATGTACGTGAAAAAACAGACAAGAAGTTTCCTCTCTGGAAGTACTCCAAATTTATTCCATACATGGAAAAATTCACGGTGTGATGAGTTAGCAGTTGCAACGTCCCCAACAAGAACCTGACTAGTGACTGCAATAAGCCCATAACAATTAACAATAATGAAAAGCATCCTTCCCCATTCAATTTGATAGCAGGAAAATCTGCAGGCCAGGCCAGGCCAGGCCAGGCCAAAATGCCTGAAGGCTTTTAAGTTGCCAAAATGTTGCTCTTCCTGTCCTCATTTAAGCTTCATGGTGCCTGTACGACAATTATATACGTTTATAACTTCAGATTCGATAGCCCTCGAAATTCCAAAGGATCATTCTGACCATTTCTAAAGCTATGAATATTGAATAAAAAAGGAACAGTAACAATTAAAACCTCTCTTTTCAACCAATCCCTCTCGAAAAAGGGAAAGAGAAGGAAGAATAGAAGGGTGAAAAACTCGGGACTTTCTGATTATCTTTTGTGACAACTGTAGACTAGGTGAAGGAAATGTTTTAAAAACAAGAATGAAGTAATACATTAAGCATATTGGAAACCATAAATTTTGTAACTGAGCCTGTTAAGCATAATACAATGGCCCATATCTAGAATAATTTGGCACAGCAAGGTAAGCCGAATCGTGGCGCACAACAGTAACCATTGCACTGTAATATCAAATAATGAGAAATTGCTATGGAGCCTGAAGCTATTTTGGAAATCCGCTGGGTAAAGAAGGTCGAAATTTGTTGAGGAGAGTCTAGTTAAATGGCGTCAATTTCCATAGGAGGATGCCACGTGGGAAAATACTGCACAGCTCCGGGATAAGTTCCAGACCATAGACCTTGACGACAAGGATCCAGTGAAAGAAGGGTATTGATAAGCCAAGACGATCCCAACGTGCTCCTGTGAAGAATTGTAAGTACGTGGATTGAGAGGACGATGTGGAGGGGCATGCAGGGAGAGCAGTTGGAGAGAAGCTCAAGACTCGGTCACTTCTGTCAAATAATGTTCTGCCTGTTGGGTAATTAAGAATCAGCATCAGGCCTTCACGCGTGTTACTTGACAATTTAGACAAAAAGGGGAATCAACTTCGTGGGTAACATATTTTGATCAACTAGATATCATACAAATACTTTCTATTAATCTGTTCATTTGAGTATCTCAGCCAAATTAAAATTTTCTAAATGGGTCGAGCATATAACGTACGGTACATTGTCACAAACTGAAAATATTTCACCTCAGAACCACACAAGTAGCATAAAACCAGTCTAATGATAATTTTTTATTCAGTTTGATACTGATACAGTGCAAACTGACTACTGATGGTAAAGAAGATGACACATGCTCGATTTCGTAATGCAATACTATGTCGTGGTGCTTTACATTTATCACCCTCGAGTATCATCATCCCATAGTTCGTGTACCATATACATTTCTATGTAAAAAAAAAAAACCTAATTTAACCTGCACCTAAGTTTTAAACTGCCTGCTAAAGATGGAAGATCTCAAAGTGAAGCACATATAGCAATTAATTTACATTGCTGGATATTTCATTGCACCTGAAAGTCTGGACATCGAGAAGATGAAATTCTACCTTCGGGAAAACCGTTCTCAAGATTCAGTGATAACATCATTCCTTGTGTCAAAAAGTTTTAGGTTCGATGGTGCTCGATGAAGATGCATGGCAAATGTCAATAACCACTGCAATCAACCGAACAAGTCTGGGAAGGACCACATTATGAACCTTGCAAAGATGTCTGTTTCGAGGAACTCTATATGAGCAGCCCGTCCAATTATGGTATTGAGGTTTCTCCCTTGCAATGAGATGTCAAAATTAACATCACATCGCATGAATACCCGGTGCTCAGCAGATGGTGCCCGTATTTGGTCCAAGCAATTGTTAAGCATCTCCAAGAAAGCTTTGCCTTTTTTTGAGGAGTCGCCTGAAGAAGCTGGGCACATTTCAATTCTAGCAGAATGATATGGAACATAACCATCCTGAGAGCACATAATAATCAAATAGTTAGAATACGAGATCATTTCTGAGAAACTCTTTTAAGTTCAACAAGAGCATGTTTGGTACGTATGATTATATAGGATTAGACAATACAGTGGACAAGATTTCAGGTTCCTTTTCTTCCTAAGACATGCCATAGTGTTTCTGTTGAACTCAAGTAAACCTTCTACTAAGACTAAATTAATCACTTCAAACAATATACTCGAAAAAGTCCTGCCTATGTGTCCATTTTCACGACATGGTGGTACTCCATGTGACACAGGTACGTAACAATTTGACAATGAACAAGAAAAGGAACGAGAAGAGAAAAGGGGTCAAAGAAGATAAGAAATTAGGACGAGAAATCAATTTATTCATAAAGGGAAACACAATCACTAAACATATAATCAAGGAGTAAAATGAGGCATGTTGACAGTTCACATGAAAATGGAAGATTGGTGGAAGAGAAATGCATAGACAACTTTTATTCCCAAGAAGTTGTCGAACAACCATTGAATAGTCTACAAAATGAACTCATAAAACTGTTGAAGTAAAATACCTGGGGTGAAGATAACAGAATAATATTCCTGAAATTCTCCAATGTCCTTTCCTGAGTAATGTGGAGAAAAGGAAGCATAAGAACATCAATGGGCGAGAAAGTAGAAACCGCCATTTTTTTAGTCACGCTAAATTATAATATTGATAGCTTATAAATTTTGTTGGAGATATAATAAGCCCCTGTTTGGCACCCATTAAATTAAAATTCATTTTTCTCTCTTCTTATCAACCACACATTCTTCAATAAAATAATATTACCCATAAACCTAAAAAAATTCCTTCTTTTTCAACCACACATTCTCCAAAAAATTATTATTCTTCTCATTAAAATGTGAAATAATAGAGCCCAAACAGGGGCTAAGATTCAACACATTGAAAATGAAAAAGAATTTGGACATAATGATTCAAAAAAACACATTCCGAAGGCCTAGAACTCAATTTTGACCTTCTCAACATCTCATCCAGCTGGGGCCATAAGGAATTTTAATTACCTGTTCACACTTGACAAAAACAGAAACACACATGCTAAGGGGGAATGTGAAGAGTCAAAACAGTACCTTGCTAAGTTTGTACAAGAATGTATTTTGAAGATCAGGATCATCCGTAAAAGTCAGCTGATGAATGCACTGCGTGCCCTTGAGCTTTTTCAAGAGCCATAAACCACCATTAAATAAAGAGTTTGAACTGTATAGGTAACCTAGATGTGGTCCAGAAACAGAAAGATAAGTATGCAGGTATCTCAGATAAGGTTCCATAATGCTATCTGCAAAAGAAGAGAAATATTTAGAAACATTGAAGATAATTGGAGAAACCCTCAAGTTTTAGCATCAAAACCTGTTAGTGCAGTTCTCAAAATAATGTTTCCAATGGAATGTCCAACAAAGCTAAGCTTAATAGTTCTGAGGACTCCAGATCTTGAGACTTTGTCCATCTTCTTTTTCACAAAAGATACAACTTCCTGTGCCAATCTTTGTCCCATTTCCCTTAAGTCTCCAGACGTTTTCTCTTCATTAACCTCTGACATAAGAAATTCTACCTTGGGATCTAACAGGAGCCATTGATTCCGGACAAGCCGTAAATCCAGATGATGTCCCTGTACATGTCAAACTTGAGAAAGAAATTTTATACACCTAGAACAATAACTTGTAGAAATGCAATGTGATACAACACATAAAACTAACTTCACTTTTTCTGAGTCATGACAAGAAACATTATAAAAGTCAAAATAAGCCTATAAAAGTTGTTTGCTACAGAATGTAAAAGTAGTATAGACCTATATGATCATAACACAATTTAACAATATCTAAGAAGGCTCCTTGACTATTTATAGCCCAAAATTATTTTAAGTGTATTCCTCCTTAGAATCAATCCTAATTAGATTTCAATTTGTTTCTTTAGTACTTTTTGGCCAGGGTATCCTGGTTATCATATCTGCAGCAATTATGATCCTTAAGTTTTAATTAATTACTTTATTCTTATTCAGTATTTATCTGGATCTTAACTGCTGGAGGGTTAGCCTTACAACTAATTAATGAGAAGTTTACCATTAGAAGTCCTATTCCTTGTTTTAGTAAGATGTATATGTCGATTTTAGGTCTCTAAATGCTTAATCTCTTTCATTTTAATAGTGGCTAGTCGATGAGAATTTGAATTGTGTGAGTATCGATTTTCTTAATCCCTTTGCAAGGGTTGGCATTCTCTTCTCCACTTTATCATCTTCAACTATTCTCTCCTCTTTTCTTCTACCTGTTTCTTGGGTGATTACAGGGTTTCCACTGCAAATAGAATGTGGGTTACTCTTCACTACTGGGTCATTTTGGTGCTACCATGTGTAAAGTACAATTAGCTCGGCTACAGAGAAAGTATCACACCTAGATTCCTTAGAAGCCACACATAAGACAACACAATAACAAGTAACTTTCAACAAATCTTGAACCACTGAACCAGCAATCTAATGGAGAAGTTTATGGAGTATTAAACTTTACGAGGTAATGCACACCACAAGCATGAAATGGTAATAGAGACAAGCTAAAAGGACCGTGAATTCATTATGCCATAGGTATTATTAAACATACCTGAAATCCATGGACAAAAACTACAATCTTCAGGACGCGACTGCTTTGACGAGTGCTGGCAACAGATAACTTGTTTGTGGGAGTAGAGTCACCGCCAGAGATTAGACTGCTTTTAGCTTTTTGGTCCAGTTGGCTGAAGTAAGAATTTCCACTGCCTGAACGCAAAGGTACATCCACAACACGTTCTACAATTACAATGGGAATGCGAGATGGATCTCCAAATATATGCATATCTTGAATACACCGATTGTTGATCTGTTAAGAAGCAATACCTGCTCAAACACCCAACACACTGAAGATAATATTAATTTGCACTCTTTATAAGAACTCACCCTCATTTGTGCAATACTTCGCCTATGAAGCTCTGCTCGCATAGCCGCAGTCTGGACAGGCTGCACAGATCACTAGAAAAAATAAATAAAACCCCGGAATACATAGCTAAGAGAAGAATTGCCGATTATGAACAAATAAGAAGTGTTAGTCCAATTACATCGCCAGTTAACTTCCGTAGAACAGGTGCTCTACCATGCAATGCATGGTAAGAAGACTCAGCCACCTCACTACTTATATACTGGTGAGGCATCTCAACCTTAGTGTGAACCATCCAGATTGACCATTCAGCTTTACGATCAATAGCCCATTGGTTGCACAGAAATTCAAGTATCTTTGTTTTGTTAGCCCTGGAAAGTCGAAATAGGATCAATACTGAAATGATGCACTCATTGGCAAGCACTGATAAAATTATCAGTCTTAACAATTACATGAGATGAACAACGGGGAAATAATAATCCTTTTTTCCTCCATAGCAAGTTTAATATGGCATAATTCCAAGTTTTACACATTAGAAATTTACACCACGTCTACAGCTCAAATAAGACTCATAAGAAGGGTCCAATTGTCAAACTCATTCAGTGAGCAATTTAACTTTTACCTTTTAGTGACAATTAAAATATAATACTATAAATATTTGTAACAAATTCAGTATCTCTCCCTTTCCAAGGATGTGGTCCTTAAAATTCTGTACTATCTGCCCTTGTCTGGCAACCTCATGCCTAGGATCTGCAAGCACAATGAAGCAGCCTGCCACTGGGAGAACGGTCAAGAAAGAAAGTTTGAAGCAGTAGTTCATCATGGGCTGGTGATTTTCCAGTAAACCCTTTGGATGCTATACAGGTAAGACTACTAATGCAGGCAATAGAAGCGAGTATAAAGGGAGAATGTTAGGATTATTGCAAGCTTTCTTAAGATATTTGATCATTCAAATTAGCACTTCAACTAATTAAATTAAATCTGACTTTTTTGATAAAGTAATTATTGTGCGAGCATATATATAATGTTTTGCAGAAATTCTGGAGAATAGCGTTTCTTGGGGTTAAGTAATGGTTTTATCAATCTTAGCGTGCCTAGGACAAATTAATTGGGGATTCTTATCCTGCTGGATACAGCACTTCTTGAGTCAATTTAAAGTTTTGGAACTGTTACATTGCTTCTGAAACAAAATGGAGAACTGATTTGTGATGCTAATTTGACTGCATGATTCAGTGAAACCCTTGACGTGATGCCATGGGATCAAAGTGAGATGCCTAGTTTTCTTTCTTTCGTTATAGTACTCAAACCATTAACAAGTAAAAATTTCACAAAATCCATGAGCAGTGCTATTGGGTACTGTTCACCAGATCCATACTCTATACATCTTTATCTTGATTTCTTTGAGCTCTAAATTCGAAGTCACTAAAGCATAAAAAGAATCTTATGTCTTTTCACCTGATTTCTAAAGTTTTTCATATTAAAAGACAAGTGAAATAGCATGAAACAAGTCCCCCATATTGTGATTTTCTTGAAATACAACATTCAATGAGAGCCATCTACCAACCGCATCTTTTGACTCGATTTAGAGCACAACTTTTAATTTCTTAGAAGTAGTAAACACTCTTAAATGCATGTTTGATACATTAATTGACTATTTCAAATTTCACCGTCCTCACTCTTGACTGTACCATAATCATCTCTAGGAATTAAAACCCCAAATACCTTGCACTTCTTGCTCCACATCAAATATTTTCCTATGTCCCCACGACGAGCAAAAATTTTCATAACTCAGTTATATAAATCCATTATGAAAAGGAGAAAACTGACTTTGACCATTAAAAAACATCTTCTTTTATACTAGTTTATGTAAATTTTTAAGGGACAGAAGAAAAAATGGAATTAAAAGGTTGTGTTACAAAAAGTAGAAAATGACATGCATTGTTCAATAAAATGGAGTATGAAGAGTAAAAACAAACCTGTGAAAATTCAGAAACATACTCCATAGGTAGAAAATTTGATTTCCAATTGAATCAAATGAGCTAGGTGTATCCTTAGATAAGGAATATGAAAAACCATCTGCTTGAAAATCAACCCCACCATTTGGTTTCTGTTCAAGCAACAAATATCTGATGATCATAGCTCACAACAAAACGTGACATTAGAAACAGTTACGCAATATTTTGAAGCAGCAAAAGCTCAACAGATATGACTAAATTTTAATAGCATCGAATCGGTAAAAGGACCTCAGAAACATTTTGGAGGTTGCTTGAAATTTGTCCAGAACTTTCAGCATTGGTTTTTTCCAGATCAGATCTTAAATTGATATCACATAATCGGTTAACATCTTTCATATCAATTGGTTGATTGATAGCATTGCTAAGCTTTTGTAGCTCTTCAATGAGTATGTCACGAGCACTTGATAATTCTTTGACAAGCATGTCCTGTTTTAGAAACCCAAAAAAAATGTCAACAAAAATTTTGTTCTCTAAGATCCTTTGCAGGAAAAAGAAATGATGCACATGACCAGAAGCAACTCAAATTGAAATTTCTGTATGTTGATGGGAAATGTAAATTCAATGGGTATGTAACATTGATTCAAAAAGGTGGTTAAGTGATGTGATAGCATACAGATCACATAAGCAAAAAAATATAAAAGTAGATCGCATTATCTATATAGAAAGGATTCAATGACAGATTTGTTAAAAATGGTGTCTAAGGGGCTTATTTACGTAGCATATCAAGATACTTTAGAATTTATGGAAGGGAAGAAATCTACTATCAACATAGAATTGCAGATTATGGAAAAGTAAAAGACAAATAATTATCCAACCAAAAAAAAGTGAAATAAACACAATAAGATGAGAATTCTGTTCAATAGGAAGAGCAAGGAAAAGTTGACTCTAGAACAGACATCCTGGAACACTACTTACGTGCTTTGACTTATCGCAATGTCCAACAATAGCATTTTCATCAGCTCCAGAATCACTGAAAGAAAACAAATGCCTTAATCAGTTCGACAGATTTAATTCAACAATAAGACATGAAATTAAAAAGCCTATTCAAAAACATGAGACAAGCTTATTTGAGTTGCTAAGAATCAATAGTAATCAAAGTGAACATCCTAAAAATAATTAAAACACCAAAAATGAGTTTTGAAACATCGAACAAAAATTAAATTTAATACCTAGGTAATGGAAGTTGCTACAAAAAAAATAAAATGGAAGTTATTACAAACCTTGGTTCTTCCAGGGAAACAGAGGAAACCTCACTTTTCAGCATGCACACATGTACAGTTATATCAACTAACACAGCATGAAAAGCATCAAAATGAACTGGGCAATAGCAATGCAACCCCAAAAGAGCTTTAGGGGGAAGCCGAAATTCATGGACTGCAGTTGGGCTTGCATCCAATGACACCTGCAAATTAGACCTGCAAATCGTGTTCTAAAATCACCAAGTACAAAGCCTAAATGAAGTTTAATCATTAATGTGCTTAAATATTCACCCCACCAAATGCTTGCACGGTTTCGTTCAATATATCGCTGAAGAACGGAAACGTTGAAAATATAGATATTATCCACTAACCTCTTCTCAAGTACAGGAGCATACATGAGCTCAAATTTCAGAATAACAGCTAATGTGGATGGACCCTGGTAATCATAATACCCATTCAGTTGCTGTGATACACCAATAGCACTGAAATCTGAAGGTATATATGCATTCAAACATGTTTAAAGGATATGAGAGACTAACGTTACATCTTTCAAAAGTTTTGAGGTCTTTAATAAACTTATGTCAGAAAGGGCTGTACTCGTGTAAATGATCCACCTAAACCAAATAAGGGTTGACATCTCTTCTAAGAAGGATAATTACTCTTTCAGTTCATGACATCATTGACATATTTATTATTTAATAAGCAATTTTCCTTCGGTTTTTGGCTGCACTTGATGAGTTAGACAGCTTGTCTCCAAAATATTTATATACCTTTATTCAGTTTTCTATATCACCCCTCACAAAAGTACACATAAAAATATAAAAAAATAAGTCTATGCACGATTGTGAAGTGCGCAAAATACCCAAAAAGGAATAAAGGATAAGATTACTACCTCGAATTCACTGAGAGATAAGTTGAAAGAGACCATCATGGACAAAAGAATATCCTGCCTTGCATATTTGATACGGAAAGGTTGTGTTGAAAAACTGTTGTCTGTGTCATCAATTCTCCACACTCCATGTACATCATCAGATCCCAATTCAGGAGCTGTACAGATAAAAGATAATTTGGCAATAAGTGTAGCTCTTAGATCTGTTCATCAAACACAATTCAGTGAAATAGATCCAAACAAGTGACCAATTTAGAAATAAATAGGGATCACAAACCCAACAAGTACTCGGTACCTTCATATTGAATAACTCTAGCCGGAGTTACCAAAGAACCATAATCACCATCTTCCCACCTCATTGTAATCTTAATTTGATACCATCTGAAAATTGGAAACAAAAGCTAAACCAACATAACCAAATAATGAAAAAGAAAAGAAAAGGAGGGCAACTTAATATTATGCTTACCCTTGCTGAAATAGGTCTAGGTTGTGAAATCGATGAATATAAATGGCAATCTCATGCACAGCCTCCAACATTGGCTTATTAGGCCTTTTATAATTAGTTTTGTGATTGTTGGGCTTCACTGGTAGTTGTTGCTTCTGCTCTGGCAAGAGGAGAGGCAAAGGCTTCACATCAGTATTCTCCAACCTCTTAGGGTTTACTGTTGCTGATCTGTTAAAACCGGATATCATCCATCTCAAATGCTGAAGTAATAGTGACATTAATTGTGAATTTCTGCGATGAAAATTTGCATCCCTCTAGTTCCTTGTACCCAGACCCAATTTTTTTAGGTCAGGTTTGGTTTTCAAGGAAAAAGATTTCAGGAATTTCAATAATATAGCGCCCAAGTTACTGATTTGGAAGAAGGATGTTTCGAAATGCCTGCTAGCGAGAGTAGAAGAGAAGACTCAGACAAAAGTGACCACCTTCACCAAAGGCTTCTGCACCATTAGAAACAGCATTGAGAGGAAATCATAATAGAACTAACTAAAAACTGACTACATTTTAATTCTAATGAAATTTGCAAAGAAACAATAACAGCTTTGTAAAGTTAGCTTCCAGGCTATAAATATTACTGAAGAATAGAACTATAAACAAAAATCATCCAAGTCAGAAATTAAGCCCCTGTTGAACTCCATTTAAAAACTAATTTTTTTCCAAACTCGTTTTCAACAACACATTCTTCCAATAAAATAATTTTACACGTTAAAAAAATAATAATAATAATAATAATCCTACTTGTTAACCACACTTTCCAAAAAATCACTTTTTCCCCCAAAAAATGGGGCTCAAATGGGGTTAAACTTGGCAATAACTTTTTCCTGGACAAACACTCTTGACAGTTGCCCCTCTTGTTCTTGAAATTACAACAACTCTCCTTTCTGATAATTGTTGAGGGACCCCCCATACACAACACAATTAGAGTTATAACAATTTGAGCTTGTAGACAGAAGATATCTTGATTAAGAGAATTAGATAAAATCATAAATCAAAGTTCTTCAAAATTTTCAAGTTAAAATTAACTATTAGCTGTAGGATCTAACTATCCTTTCAACATAAAAGTACACATATAGCTGACAGATGCAAGCAGTCATATCTAAATCACAAGTTAACATTCTTAAAAGTGCCAGTTTTTGTGTTATTAGTTAAAATTAACCATTAGCTGAAGGATCTGCACATCCATTCAAGATAAACATAAGCATCAAACTGACAAGTGTAAGCACTCATATTTTGACTGAGAAACTTTAAACTTCTGGTTCTCAAGCAACCCAACAAGGTTTCAATTGTTATAGACCGTGCCGGTTTACACAGCATAAATTGCTCAGAAATGTCGGAATGCACCAAAAAAATAAAATAGAGCTCTCAATGAGAAAAGATCTAAGGATATTGAAAAGGACTGATTATTCACGTACATGGTTAGCCTATTTACAGGCGACAACAACAAATCTGCTATTTTCTCTAGACATATCATAGTCAAATATAAAACTTTACAAATAATGAGGATTTCTGTTAAAATAAATTATGGGATAAATAAAATTGAAAATGTAAGATTAGATTGAAAATTTTAAAAATTACGATGTTGCTCGTTTTCATAAAGTATATTTCTCGTAAAAATAATGGCAAGTAATTAGAATCTCTATACTGAGCTTTTTGAAAATTCACAAGTCATCAAAGAATACGTATTCCAGATGCTAATGTCTTCTGTCAATACCAAGTACACTCTACAAATCTATGGTACCTAATAATGCAACCATGTATGACAAATCTCTTCTATGGATAACCAACAGTAAATCTTCCTCCACTAGCTAATAACAAATCCCAAAATCCATGTCAGTCCAAGGTAACTATCATAGTCTGATGGTAAGCCTAACCTTATTTTCTTTACACAAACCATCTTCTTATGTAAGAGAAGCCCACCTCAGTCCGAACTCATAGAGCTTCAAGCTAAAAATTGGTCATATGGCACCTGTACTCGTGAAACTCCCCAACACTCAACAATAAAAGATTAGCCCTAAGATCATTAACTTCAGCTGTTTCAGCTACTATATCGGTATGTCCTTATTCAAAATGACAGCCAAAATGTTATAGTTGTTATGCCAAATTTGAAAACAAACTTGATCTATTTCCCATTTCCAACTGTGAGAACTTGCAGCTTAACCAAGTCATCCCACCCATTCAACCAAATAAATGAAGTGTAGTTTATAAAATTGCTTTTTACTGAATTTCAAAGAGAGTAGATGAAAAGGTTAGAAATTAATCATCGTTTTCAGAACTAAAAACAAGATGCCAGAGTGACCAAAGAGCACTATAAGCGTCCAATTTAGTCTGATACATCCAAGCTAACAAGAAAGGATCTTTATACTGAATGCTTTAGCTATTAGAATTACCACAATAAACCCACCAAAAAATTTAAAATTTATGCAACTTAACTTGCTTCTATCATAGATAACCCCAAATTGTGAATATACATTTCATTTTAAAATAAATCCATAATTCATAACCCCAATTCAAGTAAATGACACCATAAGATCAATTCAATACAATAGAGAACAATCTAAAACCTGCTTTCTATGGAAATGCATACAGCTCAAAAAAGAAATATAGACTACGGGATATAGAAATGTGCGCGTTTGTTGACATTCACGAGCACTGCATTTATAATCACTGATCTATCTAATGGGTTTTTGGAATTTGGTTAAAGAACCTGGAAATGGGGTTTTTCTCAACCCTGTTATGGGCAGCCAATGAGCGGTATCGGTCAGTTAAATGGCGGTGGCGGTTTGATCTAGCCGGTGACGGCGGCGCGTGAGGTGGAGCGCGATTTGCGGCGGAGAGAAAAGGGGAAACAAACAGAGTTTAAGAATTAAGACCTTTCTCGGGAGACGAGTTGATTCTAAAGGACAATAATTAGAATCAATAATTTATTTCTATCTGCTTTTCCGTTGTTACGGTGTTTTGATTGGAAATATAAAAAATGGGTCAAAATATAATGTTTTACTGGAAATTGAATTGCTTAGAAAATACTTTATTGAAAATTATCTTTAATTGTGCTTGATTGATATAATTTTTCACATGATCCGTTTTACTGAAAATTATCATTAATTGTGTTTGATTGGTATAATTTTCCACATGATCCGTTTGACTTTATTTTTCACGGAAAATTTTCAATTAAAGGGATACAATTTATGAACCAAGCTTGGTGTACAAA
>CAIGRS010118124.1:0-11779 GCA_903798395.1 Fraxinus floribunda
GGAGGGTGGGTAAAGAAGAGATATTTCTTTTCTTTTCTCTTTTTTTTTTATTCAATTATCCTTTCATTTAATTATTTTAATAGATATTTATCATTTTGCCCCCCTTTTAATTGATTAAAATATGGTTAAACTTAATTTTGGTGGTCAACTGAAGGAAAAATGGATAGAAATCACCCAAAAGGGCCTCACTTGTAATTGTTGAAAATGTTAAGAGTGACGGGTACAACAAATGAAAGATTTGGAGAAAGCCTGCTAGTGTTTCAAAAGTTTGGACTTTTGCTGCAATTATCCCTAAGATATACATTAATTAAAAAATAATAAATGATTGTTAAAAAAAAGTAAAAAAGAAAAAATGTTGCTGAAGTGTATAAAAAATCAATTTAAAATATATTTTGCTCCCGTTTGTCTACCATTCTTCAAAAAAAAAAAAAAAAATTTAACTTATTTTTAACTATACATTCTCCCAATATAATATTTCCATCCAAATCCAAAAAAATTTCCCATTTCTTAACAACACATTCTCACCTTAAAAAAAAAACTTTTTTTTATAAGCATCAAACCGATCAAGATGCTCTTTTAAAATATAATATTAAGTCTCCTAGAGATATCTTAAGAGGAAATTACACAATACCAAAATTTTAAAGATTCAATTTCAAAAATCAGATATAAAATTTATTTATACAAAAATAAGATATTAATTCAAAATTTTAATACTACCCAAACCCTAAAAATCCCAAAATCTCAAACATTATCCACGCTTCCTTCTTTCTCTCCCTCTCCCTCCCCCTTCGCCTCCGATGGCTTCGACATTAACGAGTAAAAGAAAGGTTCCTCCGGCTCCGACGACCAACGACAACAGCACCGCTGCACACGACCGGCAACGGTGCCTCGCAACGACAGCATCATCGCTTCTCCTTCTCCATTTTCTTTCCGTCACAACGGGTGAATGATTTGAGGATTTTATTCCGTCATCGCATCATCGCTTCTCCTTCTCCATTTTCTTTCCGTCACAACGGGTGAATGATTTGAGGATTTTATTCCGTCATTTTGCTTGTCGTTTTGTGGGATCAGATTCTCACGATCCTCCTCTCCATCTGAAGAATCCCTTTCAATCGTTGTTCTTCGTTTCCTTCAAATTTTTCAAAACAATAGTAGAATGATTTAGATTTACTGTGAGTGATGACTGTAGGAGTAGAGAAGTACACACAGTAGCACATAAATAGTGTGTGAGAGAGAAGCGAGGTTTCTGGTGTGAGTGATAATCAGATCTATTCGGAGGGAAGCGGGTTTAATTTTGGTCACTGTAATTTTGACTTTATTTTCAATTGAGTCCCTACATTTAAATTTTTTTTTTTAATTTTACGCCATTCAATGGTGGTGGTGGTTCCGGCGATTGGGTTTCAGTTGCCATGCTGGTGGTGACAGTTGTGAGACGTTAGTCACAAGTGTTGGTGGTGATCACAAATTATTTGGTTGTTTATGATCATTAAATCGATTATTTTGTGATCGATAAACAACATTAGACTAATGAAATAGATAAATTGTGACAAAAAAATAATATGTGACCTAAATTTTTTTTTAATTTGTGACCGATAATTTGATAATTTGTGACTATTTAATAAGTTGTGGCTTATAATATTTGTGATTTGTGATCTATAAATAAATCGTGACTTTTCAATTTTTATTTGTGAGCGATGAACAAATTGTGATCTATAAATTTTTTGAATTGTGATCGTAAAAAAAATTGCGACATATAAAATTTGTGATATATCACTTATTAATTTGATAAAAATGTGACCGATGAATAAATTGTGACGTATAAATTTTTGATTTATGAAAATTGTAATTTGTGACCAAATTATATGGAATTGTGACATTAATATTTAATTAATAAAATATATGTTTAATTAATTAATTTAAAAATAAAATTTAAAAATTTCTGAGATTTGAAATTTTAAACATAACCTCTTAAATTTAAAATTGGTAAAACTAAATCTCTTTATTATGAAATCTTCCCTTATTTTAACCTAGTAGCGAACTACCGAACTCCATACTTAAACCCTTGGGCCCAATCTCTGAACAATTGTAATGGTAGTGGATCATGTTCGATTATTTGTAAAGAGTAGTTGGATCATTGGCCCATTATTTAAACAACAAGTAAATACTAGCCCAAATGGATGTAATAAACCCAGTCCAAAACCCGAGCTAATATTTGGGTCGCGTTACAACTTTTTAGATGGTGCAGTGCACCAACCACATTCGATAATAATATAAACCCTTCGTCATAAAACCCTCAAAACTTCCAGTGCAGCCAAGCATCCTGAATCCTCGTCTCCACTTTTCAACTCGAACTTCAATTGGTTTCAGTAATTATTCCAACCTTAAAATTATTGTTTAGTTCTCTTATCTATTTATCTTATTTACTGTTTTCACACTCACAAAAGATTGACAATGAAGACGCCGAAGAATAAAAAGCAGCACAAAAAAGAGGGGCTTGAAAAGATAAATGGGCCTTTAAGAAGAATAGAACAGCAATTAGAACAAGCAACTGATAAGTCCGAAGATTCTGCCTCCGATTATGATTTTGAAGTTGTTGACAATGAGGTAATTACTGCTTCCTTCCAAAATATTTTGTTTAGGGCTCTATTTATGTTCTTGGTGCAAATAAATGATGTTAGCTTCTTATTGTATCTGGTTAAGTGCAAAGTTTGATTTTTATAACGTCTTGTATATGTTTCTTAAGAAGGGTTTAAAATTTTTGAAAATAATTGTTATGACGGAAAATTAACATTTCTTTTTTCATATTCTATGCTTGGAAATATGGTTCGGGAGGAAGAGAATTCCTATCTTAATTTTATTTTCAATTGGAATAAATAAAAGGGAAATGTCTTAAAGTTTTAAGGTCTAGTTTGTAGGAAAAAATCTTTTTTTTTTTCTTTTTTCTTTGAAATTGGGATTATATTGGCAATTGATAATGCTAATTGAATGCTGCTGAACCACGATTTTCTGTTGATCACACGAGTTCACTTGTGTAATGGGGTAGGAGGTTATGCATTAGGGAAATTATGCCAACAGCGGCCTTTTTATTTGGATCACGGCTATTTTGCAAATTTAAGAAATCTTTTGTATTTGGAGTCAGTGATTTCATTTTGTCTTCTTGATGATGGTAGAGTTTATCTGAGGATGAAGGCTCCACAAGTGAATCAGGATCCGAACAGAGTGGACTCTCTCACGATGAGGTATGCATGGTGATTCCCGTTTTAATAGTAAAAATTATTCCTGAAACAAATTTGGATAATTTGATATCCCTACCCCTTCAATTATTAGTTATGCAAATAATCCCAAGGATGTTTACGAGTGTTAGAATGTGAATGTTTAAAAATTAAATGTGATATTTTTTAAGGGGGAAACCAGTTCCATTATCTGAATTCCACGGTAACGCATGTGCAGGCTATATAGTTTTACAGATGTAGTTGTTAAA
The DNA here is from genome assembly GCA_903798395.1 of Fraxinus floribunda. Classification (NCBI taxonomy): domain Eukaryota; kingdom Viridiplantae; phylum Streptophyta; class Magnoliopsida; order Lamiales; family Oleaceae; genus Fraxinus; species Fraxinus floribunda. Next base: position 3,482 of record CAIGRS010118124.1, read on the forward strand.
AATGTGATATCTATGTTATTTGTTTGGAAAGATTTGGTTGTGTCTTTTGCGGTGAGTTTTTTTAACTTGGCACTGCGTGCTTGGGTTTTCTCGGAACCCATGTTATGTCTCCTTATGTCATTTAACTCTGCATACATTTTTTCACTTTGTTTAGTTGCTGGAGTTGATTTTTGTTAAAAAGAACAAGTATCTTTTTTCTTCAATTCAGTGCTCAACTCGATTTTTAGTAATGGTGATGGGTGATATGGCAGGATGTTGTCTCAAGTGATGATGACGATGATAATGATGGGAGCGCTGGTGATGATGATGATGATGGGAATGACGATGATACCAGAAATAGCAGCAAAGTGGATGGAGGGGAAAGTGATGACTCCCGTGAAGTAATTGAGGAGAGTGATTCATCTGAAGATGAGGTTGGTGGCATATTACTAGTTTCTACTAATAGAATGTTTACTATTTTGGATTTAAACAATATTTCTTCACTGTCCGTATCATTTTTTGGGGGTCAAAATCAGGTTGCTCCTCGTAATACTGTTGGTAGTGTTCCATTAGAATGGTACAAGGATGAGGAACATATTGGATATAATTTAGCAGGAAAGAAGATCAAGAAGAAGGAAAGACAGAATAAGCTGGATTCATTTCTTGCAAGTGCTGATGATTCCAAGAGTTGGTGAGTTCATAAGTTCAATTGGTATTTGAGTCTGAGCTTTTGAACGATGCATGCTGGACAAATGCTCTTTTGATGCTCGAGAGTCACATATATTTTGCCTTTCGTAAGAGGCTTTGGTATGACTACTTGTATTATTTCATCATATTCAGGCGTAAGATATATGATGAGTATAATGATGAGGAAGTGGAGCTAACCAAGGAAGACACTAAACTTATCCGCAGATTATTGGAAGGAAAGGCCCCACATGCTGATTTTGATCCATATCAGGTGTGTGCTCTTCCATATTTCTTCCTTTGTTTTGGTTTTTCCGTCTTTTAGAATTTGGATCTTTGTAATTCTACTAATATATATCTGTGGAGATTATGCCTCCTGAAGAAACTTCTCATGGTTCTTGTATATTTTCTGCAGCCGTATGTTGATTTTTTTGCTTGGGATGACTCCAAGCATCCACTTTCCAATGCGCCAGAACCAAAGAGACGTTTTATTCCTTCAAAATGGGAAAGTAAAAAGGTAAATTATAATGGAGCATATTGCTTCTTGATTAAGCAATTTCTAATAAGTAACATTTCAAGCCGTCACACTGTAAAGATATCGTTATATCTACTCCTTTTGACTGTTCCATAAATGCATTATGAAACTGAAAATCTCATACATGTGTTCTCAAACAAAGTTGGTCAGTTCTAGGACCTCAAGTTTTTGAGATGATATAGTTTTTTGCAAATGAAAAGAAAGATCATTTTGTATACAAAATTATACTAATCTGAGTAAATTATTCATACTATGCTGAATTGCATTAGAAGTGATCATGGATAAGAGAAATGATCTGTTCTACAATATTAATCTATACTTATTTCATACTGTTCATGTAACTTCGAGTCATGACACAACCTATGGGAGATACAGAATTAACAGGAAGCTGAGACATATGTCCGTTTCATATTTTGCCTGTGCTACTTTTCTATGCTTCTTGCCAATAAAAATGTGAATTAAGTTGTTTGCAGTACTTTTTTACCAATGAAATGATTCTTGGGAGGTCTTTCTATGGACATTTTGCATGCTTGCCTTTTGACATTATAAATATTATCTTCTTGGCAGTTGGTGTGACAAGATGTTGGCAAGAGTTTCTACTGATTTTTTTTTTCTTGTGTGAGGCACCTGCATTTATTTTCATCACTTGTGAAGAGAAAATAAATAAATAAAAATATTTCCAAGATGTTTATTGCTTGCACATGCTTCAAAGTACGAGGATATACTCCTATTTCTTTTATGCATGTGAATGGTTTCTGTTCTATGTTTGTGTTTTTCTCTTTTCAATCCCAATGTTCTAAAACTCTAAAAATTGATAAATATGTAAAATGAGTAAATATTTCTTTATCTTTGGAACTTAGTTTTGTTATTCATTTTTTCTCTGTCTATTGTTTTGAACTTATAGGTTCTCGAGCTTGTCCGGGCATTCCGAATGGGACGTTTAAAGTTTGATGATAAACCTAAGGAAAAGTCGAATCTTTATGATGTGTGGGCAGATGATTCTAGCTTGACAGAACGACCAGGATTGGCACATATTCCTGCACCGAAGTTCAAGTTGCCAGGTTTAAGATTGAAATATGATATACTCGTGACTTCTTGGATTGTCAAGGAAGAGTTGCTACTAACTAAAATTTAATTTTAGGTCACGAGGAATCTTTCAATCCTTCCGGAGAATACATCCCATCACAAGAAGAAATTAATGCCCTCCAGCTCATCCCTGAGGAAGACCGTCCTAAATTTATTCCCCAGCGGTTTTTCCTGATCCTGTTGATTATTCCAGTTCGTCTTGTTTCCACTTTTGACGCTTTATATTAAAATATCTGGATTATAAGCCTTCATATTCTGTAGGTTCGAGTTCTACCGAAGTGTTCCTGCTTATGATAAAGCTGTTAGTGAAAGGTTTGGTCGTTGTTTGGATCTTTATCTATGCCCTCGAGCTCGGAAAAAACGGGTATGTGTGAAGAAGCAGTTTTTTGTGTAGATAGATTTGATTTATCCTGCACAAGATCTGATTATGCGTTGAACTAAAATCAATAGATAATTTATCAACTATAATTTTCTCATTATTTCAGATTAATATTGATCCTGAGACGTTGAAGCCGAAGTTGCCAAGTCGTAAAGATCTTAAACCTTATCCGACAACATGTTATCTGGAATACAAAGGTCATAAAGGTCCTGTCATTTCAGTTACTACAGAATCTACCGGTCAATGGATTGCTTCTGGTCTGACTTCAACTTGTAGCTGTGTCTTCTATCCCCATCTCAAAGAAATACAATAGTTAGAATTGAGTATTACAATGTATTTTTTCTTTTTTTTTATGAAGGTTCAAATGATGGAAGTGTTCGTGTTTGGGAGGTTGAAACTGGTAGATGTCTCAGGGTCTGGGATATAGGCGAACCTGTTCAGCAAGTTTTATGGAATCCTCTGCCTGAGCTTCCTTTATTAGCAATTGCAGCGTAAGACCATTACCTGAGCATTTTCCTATTTTGTCTTTTGAAAATGGGTATCATATTGACACAGCAAATTATGTACTACATTTTGCAGGGGTCAGGATGTGTTTATTTTGAACACTGAATTAGGAAGTGAAGAAGAACAGAAAAAGATTGAAGAGCTTCTGCGTATTGAAACCCCAACAGCACCGGATGATTCTGGTCAGTATTAGATTAGATATTTCTTGCCTTTTGTTTCAGGTTAATGTTCAGCATTCATGTATATCTCTTGTATTCAGATAAGAATGCATCCTTTATCAGCTGGGGTCCTGATGAGAAGCATGGGGGAATCAGGTTGAAACACTTTAAGGTACTGTGCATGTCTTTTTAACATTTTAGTTATGCAATGAATTTGGAGCTAGTTGTCATGGCTCATCAGTGGAATCTATGTGCTTATGTTTACTGGTATGTGCAGACTGTATCTTCATTAGAGTGGCATCGCAAGGGAGACTATCTTTCAACGCTTATGCCACATGATATCCTTCCTCCAACTCTGAAGTTTATTTATTTACTGATTCACTCTTACCTTATAAATGGAATGGTCTTTTTCATTTTTATTGAAGGTGAAAGAATTCATCTGTGTAGTTGTTGTCTTTCAGTACAAGATAAACCACTTTGGCACTTACAGGTTACAGCTACTTGCTACATTAGAGGAAATATGTGTTATATTTAGCCCCTGTTTGATCCCCATTTTTGGGATAAAATGTATTATGGAATAGTGGATTTTTGGAGAAAGTGTGGTTAAAAAGTAAGGAATTTTTTTTTGAAATAAGTGTGTAATTATTTTATAGGAGAACGTATAGTTAAAAATGAGTTTTGAAAAAATGCATTCTTGAAAAAATGGGGCTCAAATAGAGGCTTAGAGAGATATTATGAAAATGAAATATTAACGTGTATACTGCGTTTATTTTAATTGACTTTATATGGTCTTGGTATTGTTGTTATATGCTTGATGAGAGGCTCTCTTTTCATTCATAGGAATCAGGCTTTGCTGTGAAACAATTAATGTTATCTGTGTGTTTTTGCTCATTTCTTAACTCATTTGTACGTGAATCAAGATCAGTATTAATCCACCAACTCTCTAAGAAACTTACCCAAAGAATACCTTACAAGTTGAGAGGACTTCCTGTTTCGTCTGCCTTCCATCCGATTCGTTCTATATTCTTCATTTCAACGAAGAAGGATGTTCGTGTTTATGATCTGTTAAAGCAAAAGCTTCTTAAGAAGCTTGAACCTGGAGTGCGTGAAGTTTCCTCCATTGCTATTCACCCTGGTGGTATATTTCTGTTCCCAAGATCTCATCTCTCAGCAAATACACACACTTTTTAGGTCATATCTTTTAAACTTGTCTGTGTCCCTTGTAATGCAGGTGATAATGTCATTGTGGGAAGCAAAGACGGAAAATTGTGCTGGTTTGACATGGACCTTTCTTCTCAGCCTTATAAAGTCCTCAAGTATGTAACACTATTAATTTTTATTCAAGAGGGTTGTAGTAAAGTTTCTTCAACTTTTTTTTTAAAAAGTTGAAGAATGCTCGAACTTGCCAATTTTGCATCGATAAAATTTTAGGCAAATGTTAAGACGGCATAGTAAAAGTTTCTACCTGTGAAGATATAGATAGGATGAGCAAGCATGGATCATTAACTCCATTCCTGGAGTAGATTAATAATATGAGATTTGATGGATGATATAAAAGGTAAGTCAAGCTAGTAAACTAGTCTTTAGTTCTAGGCGGGTAAGCACAAATGTATCGTTCTCTTGCAAAGAGTCTGTTAGTGCAAGAAGATTCCTGTGGTTGTCCATTAACTTGGAAGGGCTGGACAGTATAATGTATGAGCTTTTAACTTCTTTTTCTTCTCTAATATTGTTCAATCCTGTCAAGTACACCAAACATGTTTTGAAGTTACTTTTTGTTTATATATTGTGAATTGTAGTCGTGATATGACTTTGACACCTGGTTTCTAAATTTGCAGGCCTCATAAAAAAGACATCAACAAAGTCTCTTTCCATCGTTCATACCCTTTATTCTCTTCATGCTCAGACGATTGCACTGCATATGTTTTCCATGGAAAGGTTTATTCGGATCTGAATGAGAACCCCTTGATTGTTCCCCTGGAGATTCTACGTGGGCATGCCAGTGAGGATGGAAGAGGTAAATATAGTTTATGCATGCGTTTGTTCAAAGTAGAACTATTTTGTTTGGATTAAAATATTTAATTTTTTTCTGTACCGATTTCAAACTTGATTTGATGAAATCAACTATGCCAATTCTATGTTGAAGGAAATAGACGGCACTACTAGCATTAATCACACACGGGAAACTGACATCTGTTTTCCTAAATGTTACACTTGCCTAGATGTTGAGTCAACTGATATGTGTGTCTATCTTTATCACATTACTCTTCTAACATCCTGATATTTTGATCGATAAACCAAAATTTGCAAGAAAAGTTAAATTTATGGAGTCATGTAATACTGTATCAATCTATGTATGAGTTCAATGTTTACATAGTATCAGTAGCTGCACAAGTTTTCAAAAATAACTTGTGCCCTTGACTAGTGAAGCCCATTCCGTTGGGCGGGGTTTGAATTGGTGCCCCTTTGGGATCCCTGGACATGGTTTTTACTTCTACTATGCATTTTTGACTGTGAAGTCTGAAACAAGTAAAAGTACTTTTTTGGCAAGTAAAGACTGACTTTTACACAAGTTTTTGACCCCCTCCACGCAAAAGTAACTTCTGTAAAATATCAACCCGTTTGTTTCCAAGCTTAAAGTTACTTTCTACGAATGTTTAGGCTTCGTATCTCTAATGTTGGCTCTGCATTAATGTAATGATCTACCGTGGGCTCTCAACTTCAGTAATTAGCTGCCCGAGAGATGTTCATAATGTGGCATAGCCCACTATGAAGTTATCTAAGCTGTATGCCTAATTGTGATGGTGATTTTTGTAGGAGTTCTGGACTGCAAGTTCCATCCGAGACAACCATGGCTATTTACTGCAGGCGCCGATTCAGTTATCAGGCTCTATTGTCATTAAGAAAGGTCATACTGGAAGGCAATAGTATACTTCAAGTTCCATTGTTATAGGGCGTTGGAAGATTATCAAATCCCAACCTAGTTCAGGGTCTTTCCGAGGACAGCCTGAGAAAGGTATTTTGGTCTGTATCAGAACCTTGGAACTGATAAAAGGATTGTTCTATTTATTTTTCCCCTTATTTTTAGCTACGAGTCTCGGACAGCATCCTCAGTTTTATTTCGGTCTATTGTTATTGTTATTTTGACTTGATGTTTGACGTGTTGTGTAGTAATACAATATGGGAATGATTATTTTTTAAGCTAATTATATTCTAAATTCTCATTAATAAGTTTGTTTTCAGCGCGACCTCAATACTATGGACTTGTTTGGCATCTTTGTAGAAGTTTTTTGAGAAAGCGATTTTAGATGAACTTCCTTTAAAAAGTTTTTATGGCTAGGCAAAGCACTTTCACAAAATCATTCAAATATTATCAAAAGTGGTTTCTTAGTAGGATTATGCCATTTTGTCAAAAATAATTGATAGATGCACAGATGACATGATTGCTCTTAGCACTCATTCTCAACTATACATTCTTACAATAAAATATTCTGCACGTAAGTTTAAAAAAAAAATTCTATTTTTTAACCACGTTCTCAAAAAAATATTATCCAAAACAATTTTTTTAAAAATTTTAAGGATGTCCAATAGAGGCTTTAATATTATAAGCAATTTTTATTTTTTTAGAAGTCTACGGATCCTATATTGTATATAAGCTAGATTTTTATCTAATTAAAATTTGAGTTGTTTGAATAAGATGAAATTGACATTTGAGAAACACATTCTATACAAAAACATGTTTTAAAATACATGTTTTAAAAAATCTACGAGGTCGTTCTCTTTGTTTTTCAGTTTTGTATTTTGAGTTTTGTGTTTTGAGTGTCCATTTTGAGATTATTGAAAAATATGTTCTTTTTGACATTTTCAAAAATTAAAAACCAAAAATGCATACTTGATTATGAATATTAAAATTACAACTAAATGAATAAATGAAAGATGAATGCAAATATGATACATGAATTATCGCAAATATGAACTATATCATTGAATTTGAGATTCTAATTAATATTAATTAGATGAATGTGAATATCGATTAATTAAAAATTAACAAGAGGGACACATACGTGAATGTGAATCTGAAATTCTAATTAATATTAATTAAATGAATATGAATGCTAATTGATTGAGAATTAATTATAGTATGTATTACAATTTGTAAATTAAATACGTATTAAAAAAAATATTATTGAAATAATTGAATTTTAGTAGGGCTATAATCGTCCAAAAAATTATTCTAACTTAGTATAATATTTAATAGGGTAATTATATTACCACAATAAAATTTACTTACTACACCACATTATAATTGCACCACAATTAAATTATACTTTTAATAAATGCACCACAATAAATTGACAATTATACCCTTAATCCAATAAAAATAAATCAATGTGGTGTGGTCATCATCTTGCTCACATCGTTGGCTATTACAGTTTTTTCCTTTTTCTATTTTGTTGAAATTAAATGGGACAAAAATGAATTTTTGTGGTTGATCCTGAATTTTGAGGTAAAGCTTTAACTTTTAGGTTTTTTATACTAGGTTGGTTGGTTTCTTGATTCCTATCAGTGAAAATACCAGAACAGATAGTAACCAAAGATCACAACAATGGTATAACAGGAAGATGATTCGAGGATTACGACAAAACGTAAACCAGGGAAAAAACCAGATTGAGTAGAAAAATTAGTTGTTTTACATGAGATGTCATTGTGCACTCATATTCAAAGACCAGAGAACCTGTGGGCACTTACAAATACATCAAAAAAACCCACACATTCGGTACATCAGAAAACAAGAAAAGATAGATCGGGAATTATGGCTTGTTACTGCCTTTCGTCGACTAGACAAATTTATCAAAGTTAATGAAGTCAGCACAATAATTGAATCTGAAAATCTTATACAGTTCCACATTTTAACAGATTCTGCTCTTTATGGCTTTTCAAAATTGTAGAACAAGAATGGGAACGGGTTCATTTCA
>CAIGRS010118274.1:0-11899 GCA_903798395.1 Fraxinus floribunda
AAACAAACCACTTGCACAAAAGTAATTTACCTTGATTGATCAAACGAGATTTTGATAATAAAAATGTATTTAGAATTTATATATGTTTTATATGAAAACTGTCGTGTAAAATTCTGTGGTGGTGAATTATGGGACATTGACACACTATTTACAGTAAAAAAATAGTAGTTGAGTCATAGTATAATTGTGATAAAAAATCTTCTCTATCCAATGTGATAAGAATTTGTTATAATGATGGTTGGAACTAAAATTTTGATAGGTCAAATCATCTTAAAGATAAGAATAAACATGACTTATAAAATACCTTACACGTGCACATCTCAAAGGAATGAATTGATGATGGTGGATGATACGATTAAACCAATTTTCAAATATTAAAATATAGCATATAAAACAAGTAAAAATAATAATAATGATAATAATTTTTTTCTCGGACCTAAATTACATGATTAAAAACGAGCTATCAAACGAGACTCATATTGATATACTTTTAGTCGCTTTAACAATATCTAAAAATGTAGCCCAAAATCAAAGTTAATACATATATTACTTTAATCTTTCAACTTTTGAAAAAAATAAAATACGGCATGTAAACTAATGAAATTCCATTCTAAAGATTTTCGGAGTGTTACATTGTTAGTCTTATCTTTGTCAAGTGTTATATTTCTACATATTGTCATGTCGTGACCGATTTGATGTGCTTTTATAGCCTCGAGTCGGTTTAGAACCCTTACGAAAGGAACATCGATGCCTAGTCAGCTCTTATAAGTCTCTATTAAGTAAATAATAGCAAAACAAAAGCAATAACAAACAAAATTAAGAATAACAAAAGTAGAATAATTGTTAATGTCGTTGTCTTGATATTGTCCAACCTTTTCAACTTACATTGTAAGAAACTAAGAAAGGTGGTATATATGTTTACATACATTTTTGTTTTTTGTATGTGTAAATGTTTAATTTGTTTATGCATTATGTTTTGTAGATTACGAGCTACAAGATTTATAAAGGGTATCTATAAAAAGTGAATAAAAGTCATAAAAAATATATGGTTAAAAATAATATTTGACCGGTTTGTAAATTTAAAAAATTACGACAAACGAGCACTCAGTGTGTTTAGCGCCTTTCTTCATGAATGACACGTTAAATTAAATTGATTCATTTGTCAAAATCTTAACTACCGATCACTTAAATTTGGCATCGCAACAATACTTTTTATATACGTCGAAATTTTGACAAAATCAAAATTTAAACACTCAATTTAACAAAATATAATTCATGAATAGCGGTGAGCAAGTCAAATTTCTAGTTTTTAGTGTGTTTTTTAAGATAAGGGTCCATGGGGAAGGATTCAGTTAAGTGAATGTTATCTCATGTGTGTGGACCTACTATGTTAAGGATTTTGAAAAATGTTTGGCGCTCTACTTTATAATACATGTCGGCATGATATAGAGTTAAAATCATTCTTGAACTTTATATTTGCCTCTTCAAATTTGAATTCAAATTTTTATAGAGATTTTTTTGTTGTAATTTACGACTCATTTAGCAAAGTTTCTACTTCTTGTAGAAAAGCATCACGAGAAAGCTATTTTAGGTTATTTTTCTTTAAAAATTCTTTTAACCAGACGAAATACTTTTAGAAAATTATCCAAATATATGTTCAAAAGCAACTTTAATTTTTAATCTCAAAAGAAACTTTTGACTTTTCAAAAATTATGTCAAATAGATCCTTAGACCAATGTATTATACAACCTTAGAATAATACAATTTAATTGTTTTCATAGCTTTATGGTTTCGATTATGTCCAATAATTGAGTCAAGTCGGTGTACATACCCTTTCATATGTCTAAGTGCATCTCTTCGCTAGAATGACTAGCCATATAGGCACTAAATGAAAGCATTACAATATCACGATGCATTATCATGTCACACATGCACAATTTGTTACATAGTTGCCTAGATATAAATAGTTTTCTTTTGTGATGGTAAATTTAGGAGTATTTTTCTACGAGGCCCTCGAGTCAAAAGACCATCCGATCCTAGGATTTGGACATGAGCCGAGTTCAACTCGTCCATAGGATTGAGACGTGTAGACTCGATTCTGCCTATCGTAACCCTAAATTGTCTTGTTCAATTTTACTAAGTCGAGTGTTACGAATATGTTAAAAAAAAAATGTATTTAGATGAAAAACCAAGTTTAATGGAATTCTAATATGGGCCTAAAGCTTTGTGAAAAGCACAGTACTAAGTGAGTCATATTAGGTTAAAGTAGGCTGGCCCAACGAATATAACACTTGTGAAAAAGATAAAAGTGCATTTATTCTTACTGAAAATATGTCGTCTCATAATAAAAGTATCTAAGAGTTTGTTTGGTGCATATTTTGGAAGTAAGAATGCATTTGTACTGTTGATGTGATGAGAAATATGTGATTGAAAATATATTGATGTAATGTAAAATATTATTTTATTGAAAAATACGTGGTTAAAAATTAGTAAAAAAATGAGAATGAGAAAAATAATGTGGCTCAAACAGGGCATAAGTTTCAGAGAAATTGCAATATTCCAAAATTCAAAAGTTACAAACTTGAAATTTTTATTTACATTACATTTTGCATCGTATTATCCACATGTATTAATTGCACTTTTCTTTAGATAGGGTGGCAAATGGACCGAATGGCTCACATGTTTGGATAATCCCTGTTTTACCAGTGGATAGTTTGACCTCGATTTGAGATTAACCATGGATTGAGTCGAGTTCAATTTTTATTTTTTTAGAATCGACTTATTTTTATTTATTTCTTTTAGAAAAAAAGAACCGGCCCATGGGCTCGTGGACGACTCAACTCTATCCATGAGGTCCACGAGTCAAATTGACGTACCGAAAGCTTATATGAAAGAATAAAAACTCAAACTTGTTGATTCGTTCACGACTACCAAAAAAGAGAGAATAATTTTAAGAAATTTCTCAATCCACTTTATTAAGTCCATCAACTAATTGACATAAGGCTTATAACTTGTATTTAAAGCAGTAAATAAAATATAGAAAAAAACTAAACTTTTAAATAACGATTAACTCTAGATAATGATAAAATAAAAAAAAATAAAAAAAAAGAGTTTACGAAGCCCTAAATGATGGAATTTGGCCGAAACGACCATACATCAAGGGTAAAGTAGTTTTGCTCATTCAGCCATTTCCACTAAAATGAAAACAAAGTTTTCCGAAAACAGATACTCCGAAAAATAATTTTCTGATCCCGATCTCACTTTTTCTTGAAACCTTCTTTTTGTATTACATTACAAATGATCAAATCAAGCCAAATTTGTGGATACAAGCCAAACTCAAGTGTCTAAGTAAAGAGCCGGCTCAACTCGATCCATTGAACCCCTATTTCTAGAAGATAAATAATATATATTGCACGACTTCGAAAGTCTTCATTTCAAATTAATTGGTTGAAACATTAAACCATAATTAAGTAATTAAATTTTTTTTACCTACTAAAGCTAGCACCTTTTTTCACAATGTCGTGACATCAAATGATTTAATATCACTAGTTTATTAATATTTACAATGCATGCAAATAATTAAAAAACGGTCAATATGGTTGTTAGGGAATGATCGGTAATATAAATTGACAAAATAATTAAAATAAGACACCATTTTGTCTAGTGAATGAATAATTATGAAATAATTAATTTAGAGTTGACTTGTGGGGGAAAAAACAAGTACATAGTTGGTAGGATTAAAATAAGTTTTTTTTAACAAATTTTGATAAAAAAAAAAAATTTGTCCATTAAATATGTTTTTAAAATTAAACGTTGATTTTGACTCTGATAAAAAATTAAATCTGGCATATATTTAATGATTTAATCATCCATAGCGAGCATTATTAATTAAAAAAATGAAGTGATTAGATATCTGACACATATGATGATTACGGCTGTCACTCTCTATGAATATCATTATTTAAATTTTAATATTAGAGTTCATCTTCGTAATTTTTTCTTCTTGGTTTTAGTTTTAATTTAATTTTTTTTATTATTATTATGGCCGGCAGAGTATTCTTGGGAGACTTTTTCACTTGATTAAGAGTATTCTTGGGAGACTTTTTCACTTGATTATTTTTAGAGTCTTGCTACTCTGCCAGGCCTGGTACCGGCCTGGCAGAGGTTTTGTCTCATAGGGGGGTGGGTGTTAAAACACTTGGAGGGGTTTTTTTATTAGGTGGGTCCCATGCCAGGCCGGTACCAGGCCTGGCAAAGTAGTTTTATCCTTATTTTTATACTCTCTCTCTCTCTCTCTCTCTCTCTCTCTCTCTCTCTCACATTAAATTTATTGTTGTCATTTGAAAAAAGAAAGAAACAATTCCGAACAAATATTTACGCTAATTATAATTAAACTTAAAATAATATAAGGTAATAATTTCTTCGTGTTTTCACTTAATTAATTTATTGATTAACCAACTTCTAGGGTGACTAATGAAATTGACGTGACCAAATTCAAATGAAAATATTTGTAGGATGACTGGATGACTAAGAAAAACCCTAAAATAATTAGTTAAAAATATTCAAAGAACTTTATGAGGAGACTTATATCAATTAAACTTAAGGGTCCGTTTGGCAGACTTCTACTTTTTGTAGAAGAGCTACCTTACATTTATTTACTCTAAAAGCTCTCTTCCACTTTACATTTGTTTACTCTAAAAGTTCTTTAAATCAAACAAAACACTTCTACAAAATTTATCAAAACATGTTCAAAAGTTATATCTTAGTCTTAAAAGTCATTTCAAACGAATCCTAATTACCATAACTTATATGCATTTGTTTTGGTGGCCATTTCGAATAGTGAATTATTGAAGAATGTGTGATTAAAAAGTAGAATTTTTTATTTTTGGATTTACACGTAGAATATTTTATTATATGTGATTGAAAATGAGTACGTAGAAAAAAAAAAGTTTTGAAAGAATACGAGACAAACATGCTACATATTTAATGATAGTTGCATCACATACCTGAGAAGACAAGACAATGTCAAAGTCTCAAATTCACATTTCTTGGGTCAATTTGAATTATGACAAGAAATTTGTGAGCATCACGAAAAGAATTTCATTGTCAATCTTCTTTGACAGGAAATTTCTAGTCTAACTTATTCATTACGATTGAAGTTTCATTAACTCCAATGATACTGGAAGCTATAAATTGAATTGGACCATTGCACACATTTTAGCAGTGTCATGTGTATCTTTGTCTACCTTCAGACAATTAATCATGAAAACATTTCTTCTTCTCCTATTCTTTCTTGTTACCTTGGCCATAAAACCAGAAGGCATTAAAGGAGTCGAGCGCGTTATCGGCGCCATATCTGATTGTAACACTCGAGTAGGCAAAGAAGAAAGAGTTGCCATGGATATGGCCATTCAAGATTTCAACGTGCAGCACAATCAAACTTTTCTTATGCTGAGTTTGACGTGTTCTAAACGTAAACCTTTACAGTCAGCTTTTGCAGGTAATTATCGAATGATGACCCATTAATACTTAGTATAAGTTTAAGAATAGCCGTATAAATCTAAGAACTTTCGTTAAATTATTTTCCTTGCAGCAAGACATCTGATCAATAAGAACAAGGTGGAAGTGATTCTTGGACCAAGATCATGGGAGGAAACATCTACTGTTGCTGAGGTTAGTGAACGCTATGGGGTTCCAATTCTTTCATTTGCCGATTCTAGTCCACCGTGGGCGGCTGAGCGTTGGCCGTTCCTCATTCAAGCTGCGGCAGGGACACATGTACAAATGAAGGCAGTGGCTAATATAATTCAATCGTGGGGGTGGCGTCGGGTGAATGTAATATATGAGGACACGGATTCAGCAGCCAATGGAATCAGTCCTTATCTATATGGTGCTTTCCAAGCAGTTGGTGTCGAAATAAGCAATCTTTTACCCCTTCCTTCTTTTGCTGATTCCTCTTTGTTGCACAAAAAACTGGAAAATCTGAAACAAGAGCAATGTAGAGTGTTCGTCGTGCATACTTCTTTAGAACTCGCGACGCGTATTTTTGGAATGGCCAAGGAAAAAAAGATGATGGAGAAGGATTATGTATGGATCACCACTGATTCCATTACAAGTTCGGTGCATTCCATGAATTTTTCTTTAATTTCCTCTATGCAAGGTGTGGTAGGTGTGAGGAACTCTTTTCTTGAGACTGGACCTGATTTCAATAGTTTTTCGAGAAGATTTTATGCGATCTTCGGCTGGAAGTACCCTGAGGAAAAGCATCACGAACCTGGAATCTTTGCGCTGCAGGCTTATGATGCCGTGTGGACAGTGGGATTAGCAATGAATGAAGGTACCAACAGCAATGGCCGGCAACTTTTGGAAACTATTCTCACAACAGATTTCGTCGGTTTAAGTGGGAACATCCAGTTTACACGGCAAAAATTAGAGCCCACAACTCAATTTCAGATAATCAATATCATTGGAAAGCATTATAGAGAACTGGGATTCTGGACTGAAAATTTAGGATTCTCCCATACCATAGATCATGGAGCGTACAATTTATCCATGGAGAGTTTAGGAGATGTGAATTGGCCAGGACTTGGAGGGCGATCGTCTGCTCCAAGAGGATGGGATCTTCCGACAATCGAAAATCCTTTGAGAATTGGAGTTCCCAATAGATCCATTACAAACAAATTTGTGAAAGTTGATTATGATTCTTCTACACACAAGTACACTTTTTCGGGTTTTTCTGTGGACGTGTTCAATGAAACTGCAAAGCATTTGAAGTACTCTTTGGAATATGAATTCATTCCTTTTGGAGGAAACTACACTGATTTGGTAAAGAAAGTTCAATCAAAGGTAAGATATTCTATATTCTGCTAGTCATAGTTCATTCCGGTTATATACTGACACGAGTCTCGATTGTTTGAGCAGGAATTTGATGCAGCAGTTGGTGACATCGCCATAATATCAGATCGATGTGAATATGTAGAATTCACGCACGCCCATACCCAGACAGGACTAGTAATGGTAGTGCCAGTTCTATGGCATTCAACCACAGCATGGCTGTTTGTGAAGCCCTTCACAAAAGACATGTGGTTTCTCACATTTTTCATCAATGTCTTCAATGGATTCGTCGTATGGAGTATTGAGCGAAATTACTGCTCTGAACTAAGAGGACCAGTTCTGAACCAAATAGGCACTCTACTTTGGTTGGCTTTTGCCACATTGTTCTCATTACACGGTAACGTATACACACAAGATGATCACACTAGTTTTCAAATGAATATTTGTTGATTTTTTGTGGCTTAATTTGTCGACAGGTGACAAATTACATAGCAACTTGTCACGTATGGCGACGGTGGTATGGCTTTTTGTGGCTCTGATCATCACACAAAGCTATACAGCGAGCCTTTCCAGCATGCTCACAGTGCAAAATCTTGAACCAAAAATAGCAAATATTGAGACACTAAAGAGCAATAACGCGGTGATTGGCTACTCGCAGAGGTCTTTCGTTAGGGGATATTTGGAGGGTCCTTTGAAGTTTAAATCAAGCAACATCAGGAATTTCACGTCAACAGATGATTATGCACATGCTCTCAGAAGTGGTGCTATTGCAGCAGCTTTTCTTGAAGTTCCTGTGGCTAAACTTTTCGTCGCCAAATATTGCAAGAGCTTCACCATAGCTGGTCCTACTTACCTCGTTGGAGGATATGGATTTGTAATTTCACTTTCCCTTATGAACCCCTCGTCTAAAACTTCAAGCCATTGAAAAGGGTACACACACATTCACGTGCACAATTTTCATTTTTTTATCTAGAATCTGACACGTGCACAATTTTCCATTGATTTCATCATCTCAGGCATTTCCAAAGGGATCCCTTTTACTCCCTGACATAGATGAAGCATTACTGAATGTTCGTGAAAATGGGGTGCTGAAAGATTTGGAGCAGAGCTTAATGGCATCTGAGCAATGTGTAGATATCCAATCAGACAATGACACTGCAAGTCTTAGCCCTCAGAACTTTTTTGTGCTGTTTATAATTACAGGAGTCACATCATCAACATCATTTTTAATCTACTATTTTCGGGCGAAAGACAGATATGAGAATTCCATGTCTCAATATAAAGGGATTTGGATTGCTATAATGATGGTTTTGAATAAGTTGGGATATCACAGAAATAGACTTTCAAGAAAAGTAAGTGATGTTGCTGATGAAAATCTCGGAAATTCACCAAATAATTTGCATTCTCGGCCACAAGCCTAGATTAATTCATAGTTTAGATGGATCGCGAAGATTGACTCTCGTTTTCAATAGGTTCTTTGGCTTGACTTGTACAGACTAAAGCAAAATATTCCAGTAGTCAATAGCTATGCAACTTTTAGTCGCCATTTGACAAATTCATTTTCTATTAACTCAAAATACATTCTTTAGAATGACAACAAGACGACCCTCCCCATCTCCAGTCCCGATAATTGAAATTTACAACGAGTTTAAATTAAATTTACATGTTGGTGGACTAGTGTGGACTCAATCACTCATGTTGACATCCCTACAAATGTAAGACTTGTAAAAAAAAAAAAAATGCGTGTTCATTATTACTAAAAAGATGTGGGGATGATCATTTCATCTATCAAAAATAATTGTTAAAGGAAAAAATAGAAATAAATAAATATATCTCTTAGTCTTCTAATGATTTAAGTGTGTTTATGTAGGTGGTTTAATATAGTACACCAAATTAATGTGTTGAAATATCACCTCCATTGGAAAAGGTTTTTTGTGTTACACATTTGAAAAGTAAATAAGGGTGTTGCAAACATGAAATTTGTATAGAAAGAAAATAAATTCTAGGCAATTGAACTTATTTGCAAGGAAATTATTAATTAAATGTGTTTGATTTATTTAATTTTCAATCTAGAAAATATTATATTTGTCTATTTTTTATTGGTAAGTAGATGAGGGAGACGGGATAGATAAGTATTCATTGGAAAATAAAACCCTACTCCTCTTAAGAAAAATATTTTCCTTGACTTTGAGAAAAATATGGTCACGTGACCAAAAGTAGGAAAATATTTTTCATGGAAAAAATGTCATTCATTTCATCTTATAACAATATATACTTTTAGAAGAGTTGAATTAATGTCATTCATTTCAAGAAGTATCTAAGTTTCAGATAAGCTGCAATATAATCAAACTCAAAAGTTATAAACTTATAATTTTCAATTATATTACATTACATTTTGCATCGTATTACTCTCCACATATATTAATGGCACTCCTTCAAATAAGGGTGGCAAATATACCGAGCAGCTCGCATTTCGGATTGTCCTGACTTGACTCGTGGACAGTTCGTGCTCATATTGAGATGAACCATGAATTGAGTAGAGTTCAATTTTTTTTCGCGAATTGACTCATTTCGAGTTTCTTTTATGTCTTTCTTTTAGGAAAAAGAGTTGGCTTGTGGGTGACTCAACTCGATCCATGAGACTCACAAATCACATTGACATGGTAGAAGATTATAACTAAGAACAAAATCTCACAAAAATTCAAACTTGTTCACTCACTCGTGAATATCAAGCAAGAGAAAATAATTTTGAGAAATTTCTCAATACTCTTTATTAAATTCAAATTCAACTAATTGAGATAATGCTTATAATTCGTATTTAAAATAGTAAATAAAATCTAAATAATAATTTAAATCATAGATAACGACTAACTCTAAATAATGATAAAACGAAAAATGCATTTTCAAAGCCCCGAATGATGGGATTTAATTGAAACGGCCGTACACCATGGGCAAAGTCGTTGAATTTTGCTCATTAGGCCATTTTCACTAAAAGAAAGGACACAAATTTTCTAAAAGCAGACACTCAGAAAAATTATCGACCTCAATCCCACTTTTCCATTAAACTATCTTCTTTTTGTGTTGCATTACAAAGGATCAAATCGAGCCTAATTTGTAGATACGAACCAAACTCGAGTGTTTAAGTAAAGAGCTGACTCAGCTCAATCCATTATCACCCCCTCTTTTTAGAAGGCAAATAGTATGTATCGCACTTAGAATATTATTTTAACTTGACTTTAAAAGTCTTCATTTCAAATTAAATGGTTGGCATACTAAGCCTTAATTAATTAATTAGGAATCTTTTACCTAATAAAGCTATCATGTTTTTCACAATGTCGTGACATCAATTATTTATATCACTAATTTATTAATATTTACAGTAACACATATCTTAGGTTCAATTCACGAAGACTAGAAATTAAACAAGAAAATTACTTAGATTAATATATTATTAAGGAACAAAAAAATTAAGTAACAAAAAAAAAAAAAAGACTTGACATGACATGACGTGACATGCATGCAAAAAATTTGATGAAATTTTAAAGAGTCAAGAGATAGAACTCAATTCAGTCATTAATCAAGATAATAATAAATTATAATTAATAATTTGATATCATTTTAAGTCATAATTTAATTAATTAATGGTCAATATAATTGTTAGGAAATGATCCTTCAAACAAGTTATTGGAAGTCTTATATAAATCCTACAAATTAATTAGTGAATAATTATGAAATAATCACTACACCAAAAAAAGACATGTGAACTGATTGCTGAATGGCGTTAATTGTCAGCTAAAAGGCCAAAGGAAAGTTATTACATCTTTTCCAATGTCTAATCTAGAATTACATGGAAAACTGGTGTTTTTTGGTGTAGTGAATTTATTTCAAAACACTTGATGTTTAGTTTGGAGTTGACTTGTGGAGAAAAGTATGATGTGGCAACGGTACAGGAGGCGGAGGTGGTAATTGAGAAATAATGCGTGACTAATTAATTTGATAATTTGTAAACGATAAACAAGTCGTGACTTATGAAATTTGTGAGCTGTGACCGACCGACCGTAACGTTTTGTGATTGTAACTAATACGTAATTATGACCATAAGTTGTATAGTATTGTAACTTTAATGTATTTAAGTAATACTTTTTAATTAATACAAATAAATTATGACCTGATTTTTGAAACCTTAAAATATGTTTCTTAATTTTGAAATTGTATGTTCTGACAACCTTAAATGCGCATTGCTCCCCTCATTTAATTATCAATTAAATTTAAGGGTCATTTGAAAGGGCTTTCGCTTCTTGTAGAAGTGCTACCTTAATTAGGCCAGTTTACTTTTGTGAAGAAAACACACTCCCATTGCACCAAGGAAATCGGGCTCAGTATTGTTTAACACCACAATCACCAAACCAAATCACAAAATCGAACACCTTCCCAAACATCAAACTGGTTGCTCCAATAGTTAATAGCCCACAAAAGACTGAAGGTGAAAAGATTATAGCCAAGACAAATCATCCACAAAGGCTAAGTAGAGAAGAAACGAAACGGATCTCCCAAGAAAGAGCACAAAGCCAGGGCACAAAGAGAGACAACAGTTCTTTCTTCTCAAAAGCCGACGGCTGCTTCAAGGATTTTCACCAACATAACAGTAATAGACAAGGGGTTTAAATGTTAGGTTTACGTGTAGGCTATTAGGTCAAAATATGTGCCCAATATGAGGAGAGATAAGTGGGCTAATACCTTAAAAGCCATCCAGGTCATTTGAGTTGGGCCATGAGCATTACTAATATAATTAGGCTGCTTCAAATGGCCTAAGTGGATTACGCGATAAGTTTAGTTAACTGTGGTGTCGAAAAATATTCAATCATTTGGTCAACTGAATAAAGACAATACTTACATCATCACACATGGAGGTCGTTTGACAACAACTTGCCTAACAAACCTTCACATTGGTGTCAAATGACCTACAAAGAAGAAATTACTAAGGATTAGTAATAATCCATAAAGAGAGAACCAATAAAATCGGAAATTATTTACCTCCACTGATATTTAGAAGATCTTTGTAACT
>CAIGRS010118337.1:0-15367 GCA_903798395.1 Fraxinus floribunda
AGTAAGATTGCAATTTATTCTTTAAATTGAAGAGTAAAATGGTTAAAAATTGGGGAAAATATCGTTCTGCGCCAAAAATGTAAATGTATGGACGTTCTACGTCAAAAAACGAAAAGTAGGGACGTTTTGTGCCAATTACCCTTTAAAATAACAGAGAGAGATGTATTTTGAATATAATGGGGATCAAACAAAGGACGTGTTCATGGTATTTAGAATAGTAATGGCTCATATTTAAAATATGTATTATACATTTGATGCGAATCAATCAGAAGAGAAAATCCTAAATCAATTAGAAAAGAGAAAAAATAAGAATGATTTACGAAATGCACATAACCTTCAACTCGAGTGTTGAAAATACATCCATGAGTACAATCCTGAAGCATTTTTCGATTTTGCACAATTTTGCAGTGGTGACAACGGACCTTTGCTAATATTGTTAAACTTTCGAGGTTAAATTTCATAGTTTAGGGATTCATTTTAGCGTCGGTCTATTTTTGGCTAATTTAAGGTTATTTTCGTCTTTTACAATTTTTAGTTTTTTTGAAGGGTAATTATATTCACGCTACAATTTTTATTTTTTACACCCACATCTTAATTGGAATTAAGCTCTTCAATCTTTGCTTATCGTAGCAATCATTTTCTTTAACTTTTTTCATTTAAGTTATTATTTTCTACTTTTTATTAATTAGTACTTCTCGTTCTTGATGATGATTTATATCAAAATATTTTGTTTTCATTGTTTGAAATTATGGAAAATTAGTACTTTTTATTAATTTATCTTTTAAAATATGATAGAAAAATAAGTTATTGTACGCAATTTCAAAAGAATTTTGGACATAAAATTATTATCGAATACAAAGTGTGTTAATTAATGAAAAATTGAGGACAATAATGTTATGAAAAATTATTAGGGACTTAAGAGCTATAATAAATAAAGATTAAGAATCTTAAATGCAATTAAAATGTGGAGTATGGAATAAAAATTAATCACCCTTTTTTGAATTTATTTACATAATTACGATTTTAATATGACTCAATTTATTTTGAGCTTATAAATTCCTGTTAAGGTTGTACATCTCTTCATGCGTCAACATCTCAGAGGTGTTCCACAATTGTATTATACACAGTACACACACTTGTGATAGTTTATCAATTTGAATTTTGAATGATCTGAAATTTCATTTAAGGTTGTTTTTGATAAGCCTAATTTTTCAAGGAAAATGAAAAATGAATTCCATTTTCCACTTTTTTGACTGTTTGATTGATAACGTTTGCCATTGAATTGCCTTTTCTTGCTTGTGTAACATCAACCCATTTTCCATGTTTTTAAGGAATTGACTTTCTTGCCAAAGTGGTGGGAATCCATTTTCCTGGTAAAATGGATATGTTTTATTTTTTTTAAAAATAAATTTAATATTTTTTAATATTTTTTGGCAATTGAAAAAAATTCTAGACACAATGGTAAAAAAAATTTATCATTTTTATTGACAATTTTCATACAATACAAAACCAAATAAAATTGGTTTACAAAGCACGTGTTGGCAACATCTTGACCAGTGATTTAAAAACTGAAATCAACGACCTAAATCTTGCCACATCATTTTGTCAACACAATTTTGTAAACTACCTTTGTATAAGTAGCATAATTGATTTGTGAATCCGTCGCTTATTTTTGTCACTAAGCAAATGAGATAGGTAAATTCTCAATGACATGAAGAGTAAGGGTTGGAATGTACCGAATTTGGCTCTTGAAAGGGCAGGGGAAAACATTATGAATTTATGATAGTGCAATATTGTTATATTTACAAATTTTCTCTAGATGACTTCACACTCACAAAACCCAATTTGTTACAAAGTATTTTCTTGCACAATCAATGCTTGATATCAGACAACAAGCATCTAGCATTCTTACTGTCAGGCCTCTCTTTTGGATTATCCAAGGTACAATAATAAGCAATTTTGAGAACTAAAAGAATCTGCTTCTCGAATCCATTTCCCATGAGTCGTGGATCTATTGCTCTTATTGGATCCTCAGATCTCGTGACATTTCTCATCCACCCCACTAAATTCATCTCATCTGTGTGTTGGAAAAACTCGTCTGTTGGAAACTTGCCCGTCGTTAGAACTCCTAGCAACACACCGAAGCTATATATGTCGCACTTCTCGGTGAACTGATGTGTTTGGTAATACGTGGGATCGAGGTATCCCACAGTCCCTACCACATTCGAAGTTGAAAAATGAGTGTCGGCTTCAGGGATTGCTTTTGAAAGCCCAAAATCAGCAATTCGAGCTTCCATTTCATCATCAAGGAGGACATTTGCTGGCTTGATGTCTCTGTGAATTATACGTGGAATATTATGCATATGCAGGTACTCGAGGCCGACAGCTACTCCTAATGCGATTTTGTATCGTGCAAGCCAGTCTAGTTCTCTTCTCCCTTGTGAGACCTGTTGGAGCACATCTTGTAGACTACCATTCTTCATGTATTCATACACCAGGTAATGACAGTCAGGCCGTTGCACGTGGGCTAACAAAGGAAGTAGATTTCGGTGTCTGATTAGACCCACTGTCCGAATTTCCGATTTTATCTGTCTCATCCTCTTGTTCATAAGTTTACTGTCTTCTTGGGAAATCTCTTCAAGTGGCAGAGTTATCTTCTTTATAGCAATTTCCATTCCATCACTTCCGGGTAAAGTTGCTTTATAAACTACTCCACATCCACCTCTTCCTATGATTTTGAGGGACGCTAGTCCACCCTCTTTCTCTAGGAAAGCTAGGTCCTTGGGATTCTTGATTAATAGACTGAAAATTGCCGAACTTTCGTTCTCTCCTTTGATCAAGAACCTGATAAACTTTAAGAGTCGGGAAATAACGAACCCAACAACACAGCCCCCTAAAACTCCAGCTAGAATGCTGAGAATCCATTTAACTGCTTCCCTATAGTGTTTCTGATGCTTATGCTCTGTTTCAATGGACTTATTTGCTTCAAAGTTAATACTACTGGAGACCTTACTTGAAGAATGTGTCGTTGTGGTGGTTAGATTTTTGTCAATCGATTTTTCAGCAAGCATGTACCTTTTTGAAACATTGTCCTCTTTGGTCGATTGTGAGGAGAAATAGGCTGCTTGATTCATTACTGGCACTGAACCTTCGAGTAAACTGTTGCCAGATAAGTCAATGAATCTGAGATTCTGAAAAGATCTCAAAGATAAAGGTACTTTTCCTGCGAACATATTATTTGCTAGGGAGAGCTTCTCCAGGTTGGGGAAATACTTCAAGAATTTCAAATTTCCAGAAAACTTATTGAATGAGAGATCAAGAACACGAAGGCGGGTTAGTGATGATAATCCGGACGGAAAATTTCTGGAGAATTGATTGTTTCTGATGTTTAGAATCTCGAGTTTCTTGCAATCAAAAATTTGGGTCGGGATTTGGCCAGCCAGTTGGTTGTTTGGAAGCGAAAGCACCTTAAGCTCGGAGAGCTTACCAATTGCAGGAGAGAGTCTTCCTTCGAGATTTTGGGATTCAAAGACCAGATGCGTAACTCTAAGCACATAAAAATTGTTTTTGAATCTTCGTTCGCAGAACACTCCAGCCGAGTTGCATGGACTTCCTGGACGATGGAGTTGACCTTGGATGCCCAAGTCTTTCTTGATAAGTAAGACGGCATCATGATCATAAGGGTCAACGTCTAGTTTTGATTGAACAAGAAGGATTAGCTTGAAGAGAAAGAGGAGGAAGAGGTGGGAATTGGACGACACGAAAGCCATTCAAGGTGGTGGCAGTGGTGGCTGCGGTGGTGATGCAACTTCAAGGATCGCTTGGGAGTGGTGTTTGGTGGTGGGCTGTAGACTGTAGTTTGAAATGGTTGTTTGTATTTCTATAGCTCCAATGCCCCAACCAAGGTCAATACTTTTGAGTCCATTTCTGCTTACCGAAAAATCAATAAATATTTGACTTTGCGTTTCTATTGGGCTAAAAAGTGAGATACTTGGTTAGCGTATGGAAACATTGAATTTTGTCTACATCAGCGGTTTCCCAGTGCTTACCATGCATTTGCAGTCATCATTTCTTGCCAACAATGTCATTAGCTTTTCTTTCATTTACTTCAATCCATTGGACAAAATTTATAAATAATTTATAAACGATTAAACTTCATTTTCAATCTTACACTTCAATGGACCCACAAACATTATTCATTTACCTGTCACTTACAACTCTAGTCTATACGTTTATTACTGGTTAATAAAAGAATGGTGATTGTTTTAGTAATTACAAACAATCTTCAAGAAAATGTCAAGAAATCACTTGTACGTTGTAAACGTGATAGTTCTATTATTGGTTGTTGTAGAGCTTTAACGACGAAAATGTTTACATTGAAAATACGAATAGCATAATAGTAATACAAATTTTCCATTGCTCACCTCCATATTTCTTCACCAAGTACTTTTACTATATAATTGCTAACATTTGTGGTTAAAAGTACGTGTACTTGTTCACTTGAAAACCTTCGAGTGAATGATGTCAACACAAGTAATAAAAGTAACGTGTGTCGAGTGTTGATTTCACGAGAATTGTGGATTTAGTATTGAAATCGACTAAACACAACTTTAACTGAATAATAGAATTTGCAGTCATGGTTGGTTATATGCAAAAATTAACTAGAAGAAAGGAGTAATTGAAACAAACTTTGAAAAACTTGATAGTTGAAGACACTTGAACTTCAACTTCGCCTAATTTATCCACTTCAATTCATATAATCGTGTAGGTGAAAATATTTATTCATGTTGACTATTACGACAAAACCCGGCAAGTGCACGATATGGTGTACAAGTAATAAAATGTTAAGAGAGTGTATAGTCCCACAAGGATTTCGAATTTAGCCTAGATTCAATGAAACCTATCTCCAGGTCCAACACACACATTTGAAGTACAGGATTGTTTGATTATCTATTCTATATTAATTTCTCTATGAAAATAAGCTAAAATTATCTACCTTAGCTTTAGAGGATAATTCAAATATGGAAAAAAGACAAAAAAATAATAATTTGAGCCCACTTTATTAATTCTAGTTCATGCTATTCTTGACATTCAATGATCCTAAAGTCAAAACTCTTGGAAGCAAAATTGGCCACAAATATGTCTCAATGATGATCAAATATTCAAACATAATAAGTACTTAATAAAAAATCACACGAACAAATTTTTATAAAAAACGAGAATCGTCAAATTAAAATTTCATAAAAGTTTATGTCATCTTCCCAATTCGAGCGATCTATCCTAGTATATTCTAATTACAAACACAAGAATTTATTTGAAAATACATAACTCAAAACATAGAAGAAAGCTAAGACAAATAATCTTGAACTTCTTGAATCACTTCAATATAATCTTCTTGCCCTCTCTTTCTTCAAGCTCAACAATTCCCAATTGAATGTAAACTTAAGAGAAAATTATCTATTCTAATTACCTAAAGTTGTTTCTTGTTCTCCATAACCTCTAGTATATATAAAATTTTAAAAATAGCCTATAAATCGCGCTAATGAACTCCCCAAAATACCCCAGGTTCAGATTTTTGTACTTGAGTCCAGGGATATAGTAGACGTCCTGCTCAAGCAAGAACAGTCCCAATCGAGATGGACATATTCTTGAAACTCGATCCTGTGCTTTAAGGTTCCGCTCGAGTGGGACTCCTAATGCTCTGTGGGCCATGTTCTCTTCTACTCCTTTCTCCGTCCTTTATGGTTCCTCTCAGATGGGAGAATACGAATTGGAAAAAAAAAATCGAATTTTTAATGTATTTCATCACTCTAGGTGGAATGAGTAAACCTTGTGGATTAGTCAAATTCCAAGGAAAATCACATATTTGAAAGAAATGAAATGTCATAATTTGAGATTTATGTGATCAATAAAATAAGGGGCTCTCTTTTGGATAATCAAAGGTGCGTTAGCATTAGCAAGCAATCTTGGATCCGGTGCTCACTTCAGGTACTTAGAAGTCATGGCAATTCTCGTCCACTCTCCAATATTCATCTCATGTGTGTTGGAAGAACTCATCTAACACATTGTCAAATCTCCTAGCAACGGTTGAAAATTAGAAACTTTGATTATATACCACTGAGAACAATTAAATTACAGAAGAAAAAATAGATACATGAACATGCAAAATTTAGAGTTTTGTCTCATGCAGGGATAAGTGATCTTCCTCGACTGCATTAATTTCACAACTGCAGTAATTCACTATGGTGAAAGAAGTTTATAAGTAAAAATCATGCACCTTATCTTTTCTCAAATCTCTCTCATTCTTATATGATAATATAAAACCATAATCATGGTTTCCTCTTTATAAGACAAATTAGGGGAAACCCTAAGAGATCGATGTCATCTTTCTCGACTGCACTAATTTGACAACTGCTCTAATTCACTATGGTGAAAGAAGTTTATAAGTAAAAATCATGCACCTTATCTTTTCTCAAATCTCTCTCTATCTTATGATAATATAAAACCATAATCATGGTTTCCTCTTTATAAGACAAATTAGGGGAAACCCTAAGAGATCGATCCGTTTATTAGCTTCATGCGTCAATAATTAGAATCCACAACTTAACAGAAACTTTTAATGTTACACATAATAGCAAACTTCAGCGTTCGTTGATATATCAGTTAGATTGATTTTGCCACACTGGAAGTTTAAACGTGTGTTGTCTTAAAGAATTGATTTTGCAAGTCCGAAAATATGTAATCTGCTGGCTGAGGTCTCTGCCAATCATTTCTTGGGAAAGCTCTTCAGCTGAATTATATCTCCATCCTGGGCTCAAGGGTATCAAAGTAGTAGAGTTCGTTGGAGGACCATTTCCGAGGCCGTCAGACTGTTATAGAAATGAGCAAAGAGGGGAGAACAAGAGAATATGTCCTTTGATTTTGTAAGTAAACGAATCCACGAGAGGGCGTAACAAAAGAATACCGTCATTCACAAGGATTTCAAATCAATCTTGAAATTATGTAAAGCTTTCACATGTAACATTAGGAACAGACTCGTGATAATTCAAGATTTTATTTTAGGCTGAACTCTTAACATAGTGCGGTGAAGTCAAAATTTTCAGTCCTTAAGGACCCCGAGCTCTTCCAAGGAGCCCCGTAGATCAGCACTGCTACATACTTCAGTCGTCCAAACAACATTGGGACTGTCGAGCGGTATGACGTCTGTAAGAGGGTAGCTTCTGTTAGCATGGAGTAGGTTATTTGCACTGCTGCAAACTCCTTTCAGTACTACAGACTTGTGTATACCACCAATCAATCCTTCATAGTCGGTGTCCCCACTTTCCCCAACAAAAACCACCACCTTTGATAAGTCCATACCCCAACGAAGATATAAATACCTACAGACCAAGGTACACGTTAATTCCTGCTAACATAAGATGTGCAAGATATACCAAATGGTATCCTTAAAAGTAAGCCTAGTGTCCCGTAAAGATGATGATTCGACTCAAGTAAGCCTAGTGTCCCGTAAAGATGATGATTCGACTCAAAGCACAAAGAATCCATTAGCATCTAATGCAGTGAGAACTTTTTTAGTAGTTTACAAGGTATGCTGCCTCTGATGCTAAACTATCTTAATACCATTCAGCCAACAGTGAATGCTTCACAAAGACACGTGAAACATTAGTCAATTCTAAAGACTCCAATATCAGAAAAATGCTTCTTAGACGGTGTGACATGCAGATCAACAAAAGACTATAGTTCAAATTACTACTATAGATTTTATAAAACAAATGCCCAAACTACCAATAGAAATTTTACCTGAGCGCTTGGGATCGGGAGGCCAGTACTGGAATTACATTAATCTTACTTCCATTTTGACAATATATAACATGACAGCGTAGAGCCTGAATTCTCATTATCTTTCTTATTTCCCTAACAGGGGGAACCTGCAAAAGAACAACATTATCAAGTGATTTGCATCAGCTGTCGTACTTCTAGAAGACACTGGTAAACTTAATGACACTAAGAACTGCATTACAGTCTGGCACCAAGAAACGCTCAAAACAAAAAAAGATCAGAAAAAGAATGGTATGAAATAAATAGATTTACCAATCCAGGCTTCCGAACTTTGAAAGAATAGCAGTAGTCAGCCGAAGTCTCTTCATCTTCAATGACAAGGTGATCTTCTTTTTCTCCCTTCTTATCTGTTATAGAAGATGCCCATCTCACCAAAGTCTTCCTCAAACCTTCACCACCCCAGCGGTACTCAATTTGTGAATGATAATACAAATCCACTACAAAGGGGTTATCATCTGAATGAAGAGATGAATAATAAAGATCGCCACCACTATTGCAAATAAATGCATCAAAATCGGTCGGGTTTAAGCCCTCTGTACTCAGAAAAGAACGTAATTCTGTAATGTTGAAGGATGTAGCTAAAATAAATCCAATTGAGCCTTCAGTCCTTTCCTTCTCTACAGCCTCAAAAATCTTCCGAACACTTTCAGAAAGATCTGTACTTGTGTCAGAATCAACAGCAATAACGAAAATATGTTTCCTCCTCCTCAATGCTGGGAACTTACTGGCAGCAGAGTTCTGGTCTCCTTTATCGGTGGATCCAGATTTCTGTGCACTCTTCAGAACACCCCTAGACCATGACAAAACAACATTTTCTATCTTACTTTTACGATCTTCAGGGTTTAAAGACTCATCAACATTTTCTTGGTTCTCATTTTTATCTCCATCGAGAGAGAACTTTAAGTTTAAGGAGATGTCCTGTATATCTCTCAAGGAATCACTTGGTGAATCTGATTCCGAATTTTTATCATCATCGTCGTTTCTCAACCAACGTGGTTGCCTTGGTTTGCAACCTGCTATTTTAGTTAGGTATGTCTTACAGTGTTCTGGCCAAGAGAAAAGGTGAATATTTTTCAGTCCATTTGCTCTGCACTTTGCCCAGAGATGCTTGTCTGCAACCAGCTTCAAAAGAGCATCAGCAATGGACTGCTGATCGTGGGGATCAACAAGGAGACCATTGTCAAGAACCTGCAACAAAAATAAAAAAACCAGGGTCGAACATTTGATCTTCAGTAGACAAATAGTAACCAACAAAATCCGTATTACTCTTGTTCGGAAAAAAGTAAAAATACCCTGTGTATGTCCACAGGACCACCATTTTTTGTGGCAACAATGGGTAAACCATATGCAGCAGCCTATTTAATGAAGAAATTACACTGGTTAGCCGAACAAAATAGTACTGCCAAAGCTTAACATGCATATAAACAAAAGGTGTACCTCAATTAGAGTAAGTCCAAAAGGCTCAATGAAAGCTGGATTGATGAAAACACCCTGTCAAAACAAGATTAATTTATGCCCAGACAAGTTTCACTAGTAGTATTACATAACAAATTCCTCCAAGTGGGTATGTCGAAGATGGTACGACTGTTCGTATGTGTGCAGTAATAACCCACATATATGAACAGGAATATCAATATGCAATTCAATGGCATTTTCAGTTCACATGACCTATTATGCTAGTTGCAGTTCACATGAACTATTATGCTAGTTTGCCTTGGGATTTTAAACCCAGACAGTTATTGCATCAATTTGAGTACGAACTCATCAATGGACCTTCATCTTGGCGCTCTGGAGCTGAGACCCAGCGATGCGCATCTCTTACTGTAGAAGACTTAAATTACATTCTAACATTAAGTTGAAGAAATGGTGAGGGCACGTTTCAGAGCATTTTTATGCTGTTTTTCATTTTTGTATCTTCTTGGGAATATATTGATAGACAGGATGAAATGTTGGGAAAATACCTTTTTCACAAGCATTAAAGATCATGGTACGTTAAAGTTTGTCTCTTAACGAGACTAAGCTACATCATTCACAAAAAGTTCAGAAAATGGTTAAGATCTTCCAGCCTAACAAAATTACACAAGCAGCCCAACAGTTTAACCCCTTACAAAACTTGAACTCACAACATCCACCAAACTCCAATTTTCAGCTATGATTCACTGATCAACGATTTCTTTATTTAGTGCATCAAAGTATTATAGTACACAAGCAAACATCATAAATTTTTTTTTCAGATGTCAAAAGACCGGAATGAAACCCGGTCAACCATATAACTTTTTCATATTGATAAAAAACTAATATATTTTTATGTATACACATGCACACTGACTTCCCTGGTTGAACCTTTTGACACCCCCTTGACCCTTTTGCCTTTCAACATCAATGCCCATGCCGGTTTTGAAAACATTGGTTTTAATCAAAGGGCCAATGCTACTTCAATATGCTTATAATAGTCTACACAACTCATACAAAAGCAGTATCTTTACTTCATTATCCAAGAAATAACACCAGCCCTTAAATGAGAGAAAGAAGGTCCTTCAATTTTGTCATCATGGTGCATAGAAGTTTTTCTAAAAAGGTTAAACTATGAATTTGGCTTAATCAGATGGAATAAAGATAGTTTTTTTCTGATTTCTATCTCAGCCCCTATTTGCCTCCCATTCTTTCAAAACTCTTTTTTCTACATACTCATTTTCAATCACACATTCACTCAATAAAATATTCTACACGTAAACCCAAAATTTTTCCCTACTTTTTAACCATACATTCTCCAAAAATTCGCTATTCAAAACAATGTTTTTCCAAAAAAAAAATAGCCACCAAACAGGGGCTCAGCTTCTTTTTTGTGATAAGTGGATGCCTGCTGTCATTGTCAAAGCATCACAGAAAAGGATAGATAAATATTAGAAATAAGATGATTCAGGACACTTAGCAAAGGTTACTTAACAAGAGTGGTGAGATCGATCATAGGGAACGTCAACAAGAAAAGAAGCAAGTGGCCAACAAGTGAATTGTCAAATCTACCCCCCAACACCTTGTTTTCCTCACTGATTCATTCAAAAATGAATGATTTTAATAAGGGAAAAGGTAAATGTGGAAACTTCTAAATTCATTTGGAGAGAGGATGAGGGATTATGTGTGGGATATTTTTTGTGTGTGTGTGTGTGGGGTGGGGGGGGTTACAACGCAGGAGGCAAAAGAAGCTTCAAATTAAGACTCCCACTGGACAATGAAACGGGATAAAAACAAATTGACCACATGTTAACAATTTTGTAAAATCATATATTCCGTAGATTTTATCTTCTACGCACACATCCAATGATGAGACTAAAATTGCTCCTAAAGAAGTACCATTGTACTCTATAAAATACTATGCATGAAATGGGCAGAAATGAACTGATCATCATTCCTTACAAGCAATTTAGATCAGAGCTCAGAAGACAATGATTTCGAACAGCAAGCACATTAGAGAATATTGAAACAACCGTGTTACCACTGAAACTGCATTTGGTGCTTTACCACTAGGCCAAAATGGACATTTAGCTTTACAAATTTATTTGTTTCAAAAAGAAAAGTTTCAAGAAAAATATTTCAGATCATTTAAAGAGTTCAAATAGTAATATAAACTAGTATATATATAGCATTTTATATTTAAAATATATTTTTATTTTGTTATAAGGTATAGCAATAACTGCTGGTTTAGTTTGTCTGGGTTAAAGACCAGTCAGGTCTCGTAAGTGTTCTTGGCATAGTTCAAGAACACTTTGGAACACCAAAAATGACACAGCTTCGTTAGCAGAGTTGAGTATTTATGCAGAGTTGAGATGACCATGCAAATATTAGAAAGGAACTTATTCTTATTAACTCAATTCCAGTTCATTGAATCAGCCAAAATTTACATCAACGATCATATGAATACCCAGACAATCCCAAACACCTGAGCTACAAAAGAAACATGAGAATGAATACCTTTGTCTTTGCTGCCAGACGGTAGATGTCAGGAACATCAGATTGCCTGTGATGCTTAGGATATGCCACTTGCCCATAGAGATCATACTTATCAATCAACTTAAGGATTGACAAAAGAACGGAAGAATTTGTACTTGACATCTCATCAATATTGTCTCGGTTACCCATTATTAACGTCTGCAAGTTATGAAGGCAAGAAGTATGTTAAATGGCAAGAATAGTTAACCTACTCCACTCAATGAAGAGACAGTATCGAGTACTCATACTGTTGTACGTTCATACATACAAGGTTAGAAAGCTCTCTTAATGGTCGACATTCACCAAATGCTTTGACCAAGGTTGTTAGGTTTTTCTTTGGATCTGGCCTGGCAAGTGCAAGTATCATAGGCTTCCTTGGGTTTGAAAAGAACCTCATTATCTGTTTGTAATATTAATGTCAGATGCCGCATCGAAATTTAGCAATGGTAGAAGAGAGATCAGATATTGTGGGACAATATATTGCACAGAAGTTGAAATCGTGAGGTGTTGCTAAATAAGCGTGTTGTATATTGATCAAACCTC
Organism: Fraxinus floribunda; assembly: GCA_903798395.1. NCBI lineage: Eukaryota > Viridiplantae > Streptophyta > Magnoliopsida > Lamiales > Oleaceae > Fraxinus > Fraxinus floribunda. The sequence goes on from CAIGRS010118337.1 coordinate 12,370, forward strand.
TGACCAAATAGGAGGATCTGGTGACTTTCCATCTTCATTCACTTCTGTTTCAGCATCCATGTCACCTTCGTGGGGAACAATGTCATTAAATTCCATCCCAGGTGGAATTACCTGCAAGCAGGTACTTACGCTCTCAATTATATTGCAAGGAATTCACATGCATAACTGTTTCAGGATAAAACACAAAACAGAAAGTCCTATAATTCTATGAATGAAAGATAACAACTTCACGCTAGACAACCAGAATTCTCTGAAACATAGAGTAGATAACAAGGTTAACAGACAATTGAATTGAAAAAGAAAAAGAATAGCTTCATTTTCCAAAAATTGAATGGTTAAGCACCAAGTCATAATACTTTAAAGAGAGAGGAAATAGAAACCATTTGCACACCACATCATTGTTCAGTAATATGATGACCAGGAAACCTAACTTCGAGATCAGCCAGCTTATCTTTTTTCACTCAGTAGAATATAATTTATGTTCCAAAGGAAAAATGATGATCAAAGGTCGAAAACAGATAATAAAGAAAATGGTGTTTCCAACAAAGTGAATTGGGGGTTTCGCAAACATTGACCGTGATAAAACATATACCATGAAACTAGTGATTTGGTACTTACAACCATACGAGGCATGGACCTTCCATAGCAGCTAACATTGCGCTTGATTCTAGCACGCAGTTTACGCTCTAGTATTGGATCAAAACCATCATACAAACGCCACTGCTCCTCTATCTCCTGCCTTGTGCTAGTTATGACTATTTCAGAGGCATCAAGAGATAATTCTTCCGCCTCTATTCTACGCATTATTTTATACGTTGTATTTATCTCATCCCTCGACAGTCGGCCTTGCCTCAAAAGCTGTTCCAGCTTATCTCGGCCCAGAGAATGACCAGTGAAAAGCATAGGCACATTCAGAGCACCGGATAAAAGAGCAGCGGAGTCACCTGCATCTGCATAATGCCCGTGTATAGCAACAGGCCAGACTGGATGTCCATTACCAATTTGGTCGCCAAGAACCTTGGACATCTGTATCATGTGGCCAAGAGCACCATCAACGAATTCAGGGATATATGGCCACAGGAGTTCTTTTGGAATATATTTATCTTTCGGTCCAAAAGGAATTCGAATGATATAAGCACCACTACTCTCCCCCATCTCATCCATTAAACCTTCTGAATTTCTAGGAGGCAGCATCTCTGTGGGTTCACCATAACCCCAGTCTACATCTGGTGCTGAGACTTGTCTGGTAAGCAAATCAACACGGTATACACCAGGCATTGAACCTAGAGCCCTTGCCAATTCAACAACATACTTCACCTGAATGAAAACATACAGAAAAAAAAAATAAAAATCATTTTATCCACAAAAATAACCTAATATAGGTACTCAAGTGAGAATTAATTAGGATCTACGAATACATTACTTTACAATGACATAAAGAAACATTTATGAATTGACAAGAACAATGAATTTAGTGATGTAAATGAGATTTGAAATCCTTGATACTAAATCCTACCTGACCGCCAGTATCAGAATCACGGCCAAGTTCCATGTTTTCACCACGTATCAGTCCATGAAGACTGCACAAGAGCTAGTATTAAGAATATGTAACATATAATGCACAAGGCATCTAACTATGTTTTCTAATCTATAATTTTCTATATCATCATCTTCACAGTGGCATTAACTAAGAAATTCTACATCATGTACACTAACTTCTATGATCCGTTCAGTCACTGGAGAAGCCATATGCACAAGATTATGAGGGTGTTTGGTGATGATTAAAATTAGATTTTTAGTAGATTGTGATATAGGTTTTTGAAATGTGTGGTTGAAAAGTTATGGGACTATGAAAGATGTGGTTAATATTGATTGTTTGATTTTGACTTAGATTAAAATTTAATTTTAATCCGTACCAAACAAGGCCTATAGAAGTGCAATATAAAATAACAATCATTTTGACTCATCCATTAAACCTTCTGAATTTCTAGGAGGCAGCATCTCTGTGGGTTCACCATAACTCCAGTCTACATCTGGTGCTGAGACTTGTCTGGTAAGCAAATCAACACGGTATACACCAGGCATTGAACCTAGAGCCCTTGCCAATTCAACAACATACTTCACCTGAATGAAAACATACGGAAAATTAAAAAAAAAAAAAAAAAATCATTTTATCCACAAAAATAACCTGATATAGGGACTCAAGTGAGAATTAATTTAGATCTACGAATACATTACTTACAATGACATAAAGAAACATTTATGAATTGACAAGAATAATGAATTTAGTGATGTAAATGAGATTTGAAATCCTTGATACTAAATCCTACCTGACCGCCAGTATCAGAATCACGGCCAAGTTCCATGTTTTCACCACGTATCAGTCCATGAAGACTGCACAAGAGCTAGTATTAACAATATGTAACATATAATGCACAAGGCATCTAACTATGTTTTCTAATCTATAATTTTCTATATCATCATCTTCACATAGTGGCATTAACTAAGAAATTCTGCATCGTGTACACGAACTTCTATGATCCCTTCAGTCACTGGAGAAGCCATATGCACAAGATTATGAGGGCGTTTGGTGAGGATTAAAATTAAATTTTTAGTAGATTGTGATAGAAGTTTTTGAAATGTGTCATGTGTGGTTGAAAATTTATGGGAACCAGACCTATGAAAGATGTGATTAATTTTGATTATTTGACTTTGACTTAGATTAAAATCTGATTTTAATCCGTATCAAACAAGGCTTATAGAAGTGCAATATAAAATAACAATCATTTTGCAAAACAAGTATGAAACTCTGGACAATATCACCTTATTGGAGCACAAAAAATAGAACCGTAAACCAAGTTTATATAACTCCAACTCTGTTTCATCACAGTAAACATAGAGTTTTACTTCATACCTGATCAATACAATGTACATCTTCTTCCCCTTTTGTTGACTAGCCCAGGCCTCAATAGTATCAACGGAACTAATTCTAGGCAAC
>CAIGRS010118365.1:0-13861 GCA_903798395.1 Fraxinus floribunda
GTTTTCTACGATCCACCAGAATACTTTGATTCTCCAGGTTTATATCAATTTTCCGACTTTACGGCTTTGTACAACAATCCTGGTGTCTAAAAGAAAGATGTCCACTAAACCTTCCTCGGTGTTTCTTTATCACAATTTACTTATTTTATTCATAAAACAGAGTCATATTTCTCTGGAACATTGTGGCTCATCTCATAATTCACATGATGTATATCTCAACTTGAAGTTGGTGTCATCTGTCAACAGAGGGCCATGAGATGTCTTGGTTGTGGTCAGAACAAGTTGTCCACTTGCTAAGTTAAATAAAAGTCGACTTGCTACATCAAATAAAAATCTAAAAGATATTCATAATAGAAAACTGGCCAGACTCTAAATCAGGCAGTATTCTGCTGTCTATTTTCTTGCAAGATAACATTGTTTCCGAGAAGATAGACCATGAAGGTCTAAATATGAGGAATTCCAAGTCTGTAATATTGTTGCAAGATTACATCATTTCAGATAACCATCAGGAAATCTCTTCTTGTCGTACTTTATATGAGGGCTTTTTTCCTCCCAAATTCAAGTTTACTAGGTATTTGTCCAATAAGGACTTATTAAATGGCCAACCGTCTCCTAATATGTCATCTTTATAATATAAATGAACTCACTTGGCTATTAGGAAAATTCTTGTCAATTGCAATAGAACCTCACTTGATAGGTTGCAAGTCCTCCCCTCAAAAATTAAGGAAATTCAACCTGTTTTCACAAAAGTCCTTTCTCTAATGATTAAGAATCCAAAGATGTACCAAGCCTTATTTTACTCGAGTCTTTTCAGTTTAGTTTCCTTGTCCATGACTTTCTCGTTTTTTCTGCAACAACAATAAACTCAGCCCTTGTTTGGCTAGTATTTATAAATTGTTTATAGTCGGTCAAACTACTTTTTATCCACATATTTCAAGGACCCACATGTACTACCCACTTATCCACCACTCATTTCTATCTATTTATAATTTAAACCATTCATAAACAACTTCACAAACAAGCTTTTAGTTGTATTTCTGATCATTTTGAAGTAGGCTAGTTGAATCATTTTTTTATACTATTCCATCCATTACTGCGTCGATTAGAACTTTCAATGCAATCATATTCTTGGTAACCACAACTGATTGTGTTAATTTTAGTGAACCNTTTCAATGCAATCATATTCTTGGTAACCACAACTGATTGTGTTAATTTTAGTGAACCTTTACCTCTACTAGATTGTTCTAATGGGATTAATTACTATACTCTTTTGAAAAGGAGTCTGTTTAGGTCAATGCAAAACATGCTCCAACCGCTTAAGCTGTCGTTCTTTTAATAAATTTTTCAAATGGTTCCACCGTCAACTGTGTTGACATATATCATTATCTTGTATCTTAGATATTCCAGTGTTGTCAATCTTAACATCCTCATTTCTACTACATTGATCTAATGGAAGTATGTCTAATAACCATTTCGTATAATTTCCCTTTTAACCTTGTAGGTATTTTCCTATCAAAAGAATCTTTGTAGTGCTTCTCCATTTTATCAACACAGTCGTCCTCTCGATGTCCTATTTCATTAACGATTTTACATAAATACCTAAAACAACCACTTTTGAGACACTGTGATCCTAAGTAGTTATTCCACTAGTATCTTTATTCTTATCATTAGTACAAAGGACACTATAATACTCCTACGAGTTCTTATTTATAATTTAACCACCCCCTTTTAGTCTCACTAACTAAAACTGTGTCATAAACAGATAACACAAGCCAGAACCTTGATGAAAACTTATACTGATAGGAAGTTTTGCGGCGCTCATTATTGCTACATAAGAAATATCCTTTATAAAACTGTAAAAGTACCTTTCTCTAATACCTCCTTGGACACCCTGTGATACGCCTTTCCTAAATCTATAAAACTATATGCTAACCCTTTTTTTTCCTCTTTATCCTTTTCCATCAATCTCTAAGCAGGTAAATGGCTTCCGTAGTTGATTTCTTTGGCATATTTGTTCAATCACCCTCTCTTATAATTTTGAAGTATGACTCACAAGTGTAATGTGATGCCCCTACTCTCAACCTATAATCTTAAGTAGGGCCATTAACCTTTAAGTTTTAAAAGTGGAAAACTCTTGTGGCAAACTCATTTTTTATTAATCTTTACCAGCTGTGGATAGATATTCCAAGTTTTACTTGAAAATTAGTGACCCTTAACAATATCTGAGAAATCTGAAACTAGTTCCAAATTTTACTAACACCCTAAGGTAAGTCCATATCAAAATTAGTGCACATCTAAGATCGGGAAGACCTTCAATCACTTAGAGGGAGAAGGAAGTTTTTGTTGGGAATTTCCAGCAACCCCTTTACTTACAAAAGTCATAAACTTTAGCACATAAAGATTTAATTCATGTATTTTATATTGTTTGAAAAATAACTTCACATAGGATAACATATTAAAATGGCAGAATCTGGTTTTATGATTTGAGTGATGCAAATCTCTAAGTAAATTCTCTGCTATTGCAGAATCGCCCGACTTCAGAAAATTATATAAAATTCAGATGAAATTTATATGCATGCATAGTTCTTTGGTTCTACTAATACTGTGAATATTTGTGAAATCATATTTTGCATACAAGATCAGGAAATCCTGACAAAACATAAATGTGACACTGCTGGAAACTGAAAAACAGCAAGCTTAACTATGTATTTAAAACTCTTTTCATGAAATCCCCCTAAAAGCGATTAGATGGTTCCAATATCTCAATACGTCTATCTTTGAAGTGAATGAAACAGTATTTAACTAAAGTAAAGGAATCTTGTTCTTTAGTAACCAAATCAAAGAAACATCATAAAGAACTTGAATAAAAAAAATATATATAACATTACTAGCCATTGACTGATTCCAATCTGTTTGTGCATATACCAACAACACTCCAAACCCAATCAAAATCTTGGACTGAACTTTTGATTGAAATGAAATGCTCCTCTCTAAATCTTGAACCAAATTTCGGACGCACGCACAATGTTTCTTTTTCTTATTTTTTTCTTTTCTTCCTTCTAAACACTTGGTTTTGGCGTTTTATGTTTCTGCTACTAATCTACCAAGCATTCGTTTAATATTACACAGGCGTGACAAACAGATAGGAGAATAGAAGACGTTTTCTGTTAACTTGGATTGAACTTATGTCCTAGGATATGTACATTTATCCATATTAATCTAGCGTATCTTGCATCAAATAATTGAACTCCGAAAAGGAAGAGTCAAAAGCAAAGTGCGCTGCTAATGTGATCCCTACTGTGATTTTTTCTAGGCAGTCATTTTGTAATTGATTGCTCAAGTCAGAATTTGATAGACCTGACTGTAGAAGTATTGCCCTTTAGCTTCTTCATTTCTTATTTGTCAAGGGTGCATTCAATTCTAATTCTTTTTGGCAATCTTATGCAGGAGGATTCTTGATGTTTAAACCATCTATTCCCAAGAGCTTGTTATTAGATGGCGAGCATAACATACAGTCACACTTCACTCTAGTTAATTACCAAGTATGTGCATGTAAATTTCTTTATAGTAATTCTCTGTAACATGATGAGAACCGTCCATGTCGTATTTTTTCTAATCATCGACCAAAATGATTTCAGATCAAACAAATAAGGACTGCACTTGCCATTGCTTCATTGTTGAACCGTACACTGGTGAGAACTGTTCTTCTTTTTTATGTTAAAATAGTTGTATTAAGCTTAGTTTGGCAACTATACTGTATGGAAAAATAGTGAAAACCTTTGCTTTGAATTATCAGCCTTATCAATTGTTGCTTCCTTCTTTCGCATATTCTTATTACAAAAGAAAAACAAGTGACACCTTATTTTCCATGTATGGCAGTACAAAAACTATCGTGTATCTTGGCCTAACTTGGTGAGATAGTATTATAATCATGAATCTGTATATTGACTTTCTTCTACATTCTTCATCAAATCCAGATTGTAAATCCTGAAAAGAAAAAACAATCTGTACTTCTGAACTTACAAAAAGATTAACTGTTGAATTGACCACATAGCATTGGTTAAAATAAAAAGGATAAGAATTAATTGTTCAACTAGACATAGTGCATAATGTGGTTGAAGACGGGTTTCCTATATATCATTTTATGAGAATTTCTCTCTCCTTGGAGTTTTTAGTAAAAGCATCTAAATAGAAACAATAACATATCTTTGATGATTGATCTAACGTAGAAATTGTTGACTTGTTAAATTTACTAGTTTGTTAACAATTTTTGCTTTCAGGTTCAGGTTTTGATTTATCTTTCTCATTATTTGTGATTCTAGGTAATGCCTCCACTATGGTGCAGGTTGGATAGACTGTGGTTTGGACATCCTGGGGTTTTGGTGGGCACTTTGACAAGGCAACCATTTATATGTCCATTGGATCATGTGTTTGAGGTAAGAATCGAAAAATAAAAGAAATGTCTATTTGCTTCATCTCTTAACTCTTTTTTTTTTACTATCCCTATTTGACATCACCTAGAGTTAAAAAGAAAAAAGAAAAAAATGGTATCGTTAAGAGGAATTTCTGCGATGGTCTTGCTTTTCTCATATTTTCCATTATTAGCTGTGACTTTGTCACGCATTGGAAAAAACTGAAACCGTGTAAAGGGAATTGTATATAGATTATGTTATTTTTATTTGGGTCTGATACATTTCGATTATTCATATTGTACTTCAGGTTAATGTAATGTTGAGGGAATTTCCAGAGGAGGAATTGGGGCCAAAGATTAATTTTAGGGAATATTCTTTCTTTGAAAATCCACTTTTGCCCCAGCAGGTGAACCTCTCATCATCAAGTATAACAAAGATAATTTATTTAGTCCATCGCTCAAAACCTGACTATTCCATTTCTTTAAGGTAAAAGAGTCATGGCTTGATGTGCATCTTTGTCAAGAGGGGTCACAAGGTTGTCAAGTTTCAAACAGTACAAGTCGAGCGGGAGTTCTCAAGTTCCCTAAGCGCAGTACTGAAGAAACGGTAATTGTAGATTTTTATACCTCAAATTATTCAGAAACTTAGGGTGCGTTTAGTTTGTTGTTTTCAGTTTACAGTTTTGCAAAATACCATCTTTAGAATTGACATCATACTTTATTATTGAACAATAATGATGCTGGTCAATTGTTCTATCGTGTGAGGAAAAATCAGTTTAATCATCAAAACATTCTCTAGATTGTTCTTCACTCTGTAAGATTGATGCTCAAATATCTTTTATGTAATCTAGAGTTCGTATTCGCAGCTGACGACTTGTTATTTTTGACTTGTTTGTTCCATACAGTTCAAGACAATATTCTCTTCATTCAAGGATGTCAAAGTCATTCAGTTCTCATCAATGCAAGACGCCTTTTTAGGTTTCACTGACAAGGTACATGTTTTTCTTTCTTTATTCGTTTTTGTATTCGGTTTTTACTTCTAGATCTCATTGAAGTTTCTGATATACTTCAAAGAATGTATTCTTCTCGGTTTTTACTTCTACATCTCATTGAAGTTTCTGATATACTTCAAATAACATATTTTAGTACTTAATGCACATATTTGCATGATCAGAAACGGGAGGATAAATTCAGAAATCGAATGAAACGGTACGTGGGTATTTGGTGTTGCGTGGAGGATCACACTCCGGGTCACATATATTATGACATGTATTGGGACGAGAAGCCCGGTTGGAAACCAGTTCCTCCCCAAACTCCAGAAGAGGATCATCCCCCTTGGTAAGGCTCGACTCAACGTTTGTATATGCTTCTATGCCGTTGTTTTTTGGCAGCGGAGAAAGAGAAAGCCACGGAATATTTGTAGCTGTTCCATATACCTAACCCCCATTCTTTACATCTAGAGACTTGTATCCATATTTATCGTTGCTGTTTCTTAATGTTTGTCTACAGACTACGATTTAGCTATTTGGTTAGAATAATATCTGAGCTCACTGTACAAGAACCTGATTTTAAGCATAGGAGCTAATAATTAGATTTAACCTCTCTCTTGGAGCGATTTTTATCCAATATTTAGCAAATTTTTTACCTTTGGCAAGTGCACGTTGGTCTCATTGCCGTCACAATTATTGACTACCTTAAAAAGTAAATTACTAGAAATGTCCTTCTCTCCATAAGAATGAATTAAATATTAAAGGGGCACATAAGTCATTCTGCTTGGTCCAGTCAATAATTGCATTTGGTATAAGACTGACACACACTATATAACGGTAAAATATTTGCTACAAATTGAAAAAAAAAAGCTCTCGGACATGGGCTTACTAGAGATTTAGCTCCTAATGTACCTTGTACATTTTTTTTACTATTGTGGTAATTCACAACATGTTTTATTGAAACTCGATATTAGCGACTCTTCTAGTCAAATGAGTGATTTTTTTATATTTTACTAGTATGCAAAAAGTAAAAGACGAGTATTTCGACAACCTCAAACATATTGGATAATAGAAAAGAGATATGCATGCTCTTTTAAGTTAAAATCATTGTTTCTTTCACTTTAATCTGTCTAACCTATCAAATATATCATTAACATAATATATTACGATAATGCTTGGAGCCAAATGAGGAATTTGTCCGAGAAGGAGCTTGCATTTGATTATGTAGAAACAATTTGTGATTAATTGGCTACAACGAGATTCTAATATAACGTTAAAAAGTTCTATTTCGAAGCCTTGCTTTCTACAAACATCACAAATAAAATCAATATAATTATCGTTTTTTTCTGATAAACCATAAACACGTTTTATATTTGACATGATAGAAAGAAACTCTTTGCATTGGATTTTTTTACTAAAAATAATTAAAAAGTATTTCGATGATGAAAATATTCATATCTGGTTTATGTCGTACGATATACTGTCCATATAATTTTACAAAATACAAAATCAAAACAATATCAAAATTCGTATCTCTATCTATTAATTAATTAATAAGCAATAATGAGAGAAATTACTAAAGGCTCGTTTGACATGACATTTGCTTTTACTTCCTGAAAAGCTACCTTAATTTTTGTATGAAAACTAATTTTAAAAGCACTTTCAATTTCAAAAGTGCATTTAAAGAAAGTCACAATAAACCAACTTCTTTTAAAAACTCTTCTAATTACCAGAAGCACCTTCATAAAGTTAGTCAAACAGCCCCAAAAGCAGTTTTTGACTCTCAAAAGCTTATTTTCAATTTTCGAAAACCATGCCAAACGGACCCTAAGTCTCGCAACATATTTCATCGGATTGGATTGCAAATGCATCACAAAATAACACAGTGCTTAGAACTTTGCTTTCCAAATAAGTTCAAAAAGTGACTTTGAAAATCATCTTTGGCTAATATGTAGCTTACTTGTAATGTTGGTTTGGACTACTTTAAAGCACAACCAAACATTCCTCACCGTTCTTAATTTTCATAACATCCAAGCAAACACAATGGCCCCAGTCAAAATAATTAAATCATAGAGAACAAAATCATCCGAGCACAACTCACATAACATGGCCAAAACTGGTGTATAAAGCATAAATAGTCCGAAGAAAATATGAGAAACGAATCCCAATCGCAGCCAGCTAGTAAATAATACGAATACAAAGTAACAATAATCGTCACTTCACCAAGCAAAATGATATATCGTTGAAACGCAGTAATAACTATTTCAGTAAGAAAAGCACCTCTTGTTGATTAACATAATCCATCACGTCGGAACCCATCTGTAGTATGAAGCCCTTTCATTGTCAAGAATTGGCACCTATGGGATGGGTGCAGCTTGTGGCGACATAGAGGTTCCAGTGAAAAGGGGTAATCCTGTCGATAATTAAGTTAATCATCAAGGTAATAATAAGATCCAGCAGACTTCTGCTCCCTGTCCTTGGTTGAATCCAGTTTGACACAATCACTCTATCTGCCACTGCCAGGTATGTTGCCATGACGAAGTCATGCTCGACAGTTTTCTTTGCATGAAGTATGAACCTCTTTATGACTTCAGAAGCAACTATACACTGCTCAGAGTCGAGATATGCACTTGGCTCATTTATCAAATATATGTCGGCAGGCTGCATAGAGACCAGAAAGGGACTAATCAGTTTGCAAATGTATCAAAATGTAGATACTAAAAATTATACAGGTAACATCAAGGAAACCATTTTTGTTTCAGTGTATGTATCAGAATTTTCTAATTTTTGAATTTGCTCTACGAATGTGTACAAAGCATGTACACTGAAGAAAAGGGCACCTTCTGTCTGTTTCAAAATAATTGAAATGCAAGAGTGAAAAACACAATTTTTCCAATTGGTGAACTACAAGGATTAAGTCGAAAAAGCTATTCTAGAAAAGCATGTTGCTAAAAAGCACCTATGCTATTTGGGCTATTTTGGGCAGTGTGTGTATAAACCTTAAAAGGTGCTTTTAAGCATGGCCAAACGTGCTTTAACGCTAACAGATCAAGAAAAATACAAAAAATGCCATATCATTTTTCAAATGTCCTAGGATCAAAGGCTAATATAGGGAGTAAAAAATGAAATATTTTTCTTTCGTTATGTGAGACTCATTTGTATTTTTTAAAAAAAATTGAAACTCTAGATGTAATTATTTATTTTTTCACATTACTTCTTTCTTTTCTATATCCACTCTTTCTTAAAAGAGGGATTTTGAGGAATACTGTTTATTTGTGTTCTCTTCTCACAGTTTACTGTTACATGTGCAGATAGAAAAAAAATGAAAATTTTGATGTTCCTTAGAGGCCTTAAGTAGTCACAATTATTGAGCGAAAGTGATGGTATTTCTACTCTTTTCAGCCAGTTTACACACTGATTTGGCTAATCCTTTAAACTAAGTGCAACAATAAGGTTTCTTCTCCGATTATTATTGTTCAACTTATTTCCATAACAACAAAGACGACCATTCTGCCTCTCATATCTAACTCCACTCGAAGTTTCGAACTGCATTCACCTGAAGCACTTTCTTTTCTTCTAAAGTTCCAGCGACTTGATTCGTTATGGTCACTTACAGCAAGTTTTCATTTTTTTCCTCATTCCATAAAAATTGTTTACATTTCAAAATCTGCGAAAGGTGTCTTCAATAATTAATTAGTTGTTCAAGATTTTGGTTATTCATTGTTTGGATGCATGTTTTCTTATTGTTCAATGAAAATTGTCAATTGTTCTTAAAGGTTTGTCTATACCCATTTTTTTTTTTTCCTCCTTCCACAAAAATTGTTTATAAATAATTCTCAAAATTTGCGAAGGGTGTCTTTAGTAATGAATATATTTGTGTTATTCATTGTTTGGATGCATTTTTTCTTATTGTAAAAGGTACTGAAAAATTGACATATATTTCAATTGTTTTTAAAGGTTTGTCTATACACATTTTTGCCATGAAGGGAAAGGGAAAAGTGGGAAAAGAAAGAACTAATTGAAAAAATTAATAATTTGAAAACTGCGCAGAGACACATCCGCAGCGCGAATGTGCGGGGACATCGTCTCCGCTTGCTCGGAGATGTGGTCTCTTGCATGCGCGGAGACCAATTTTGCATTCGAAGGAGATTTTTGCCATGTATTACATGACGACCCAAGAACAACAAGACAACAAACAAGCCCCCGAATCCCCGTGGGCCCCCCCTAGTCCAACAGGCTAGCTCCGTCCCTGTTTGGGTTATTCATTGTTTGGATGCATTTTTTCTTATTGTGAAAGGTATTGAAAAATTGACATATATTTCAATTGTTTTTAAAGGTTTGTCTATACACATTTTTGCCATGAAGGGAAAGGGAAAAGTGGGAAAAGAAAGAACTAATTGAAAAAAATAATAATTTGAAAACTGCGCAGAGACACATCCGCAACGCGAATGTGCGGGGACATCGTCTCCGCTTGCTCGGAGATGTGGTCTCTTGCATGCGCGGAGACCAATTTTGCATTCGAAGGAGATTTTTGCCATGTATTACATGACGACCCAAGAACAACAAGACAACAAACAATTTAGCAAAATTTGGTTAGATCGTATAGTTTGGAGAAAATGGAAAAGGCTACAACTAACTCAAAACATACATCCTCAAAATACAACCGATTTGCAAAATACTTGATCCAAATTAGTAATGAAACAGAACCTTATGTAGAGGATGACTTCATCAACTTACTGAATGAGATAGTTACACATGAAATATCTTTAAATCACAGTTTCCCTGAACAAAAACACACAAACACTTGCACTCACTCCTAGTATTCTAATTCATTAGTCATCATTTTGATTTTGGAAGATTAACAATTTTGTGATGTTAATAGCAAGGTATTGAATTAGCTCAGTTCCAGCAACATAAAGTTAAGAGCATGTCTAAGAGATTCTGCATTTATAAAGAACGTCTTATGTATAATAGAGAACATCTTTATATTTAGAAAGTATAAATTACACTCCAACAACGCTCTTTAGTTTGACTCTTCATTTTGTTCTTTTCAAAGAACATTTATTGATTTTTTCTCATCTTTTATTTAACGTATTTTTTTATATATCAATAACCAATCAATTTAAATACGATTTGAATAATTTAATGAATAAAATGTTGAAATTTGTAACTTGCAATCATCATATACATCTACTCTCCAAATTTGGTCAGTGAACCCACTCTCTATTTTAAATAGTCTCTTGGAGCATTCTTTTTTTTTTTTTTAAAGCTTTGGCTATTTAAAATAGAGAGCATCTTGTATTTAGAGAGTTTCTTGTAGATGTTCTAATAGCTACATTTTGAGAGTAAACTGTTGATTGTTCAAAACCATTATGGAGGTTTCTGTCCATAATGACTCCACTGTTAGATCCTATACTCTAATGCTGTTAGTGAACTCAGCAGCAGGCATTACATGTGAGACTTAGGTGGGGATCAAGTGCCCAGTTGCCCAAAACTCAAGGGACACTACATTCTTAATTTTTTATTATGTTGTTGAAATCTGTTAGCTTTATACCCATATATCCATAAGGGTTGATCCTTTAATTGAATCATACTAAGATTTGTAAGAAAATAGAAGTTTCTTTATGAAAATGGATAATCTCTTTGTTCATTTATGATCATTATCTTCTCCCATGCTCTGAATCAAATTGTGATACTTTTATTGCTTCTTTTTAATTTTCACGACTATCGGCTATTGTTATCAGGCTCGATATGCTCTATTATCCCCTGACCTTCTGTGTTTCATGCAGACAAGTGAAACCCCTTCAAAGATTTTCCTGATAAACTGCTTATGTGCCCTCCGACAACCATCGTTAGGACATGAGGTTGCATCTGAATATGTGAGAAAGCTCGAAGTAATGCTGGACAGTCACATGCACGGTCTTGTTGAAAAAGAAGTCGACGCCATTTTGGGAAGGTGTGGCTTGTCGAACAAGATTCCCCACTTTCGTAATTCTCCAGGCAATGATGTATCTGGCAACGATATTGCGTGGCTAGCATTTGTCAGATAAGGAAGATACATCTCCTGCTGCTCTCTCTCAATGTTTAAAGGCGTTCTTTGGGCTTATTTTAGGAAGCGGTAGTTCCCTGCCCAAAAGTTGGAGCAAATGCAGGTCCCTAATCTGCGGTCCGAAGCTTGTGTTCAGCTTGCTAGATCACTAGCTGATGAATATGAGCTTATTTATAAAGTAATTATGGATCCCGGGAATCGCTATCCCGATCCAAAATCTCTGGCAAGACATCCTCCTGACTATATTAATATACTATGAAAAGCCGGAGCCCGGAGGACTTTAATTTGACCATCCATTCCGTCGGGTTGGATTCTGTTCAACAGCCCAGTGATAAATTGTCTACGCATTGGCGTGAGCTTTCTTGTTCTATGGAACATGTAATCTACTATTGAAGATCTGATTTTATCTAAACCAAACAAAGGCTAAGTTATTGTGAAAATAACAAATTTGATATTCTGAAATGTGAGTGGGAGTATTATCGTCCAAAAATGTTTCTAACACGAGACTTTTATAGATTTGTACTTACCAAATTTCTATACTTATTTTTATTGAATACTTTATTTTAGTTATAAAAATAATATTTTTCTGATTCTATACCTACATTGTATAAATTATTAAGTTGTTTAACGAAATATTGAGTTGACGAGATTTCGCGCTATTTTGGAAAAACAAAGTTAAACTAGTCCCTGCTTGGTATACGTTAAAATTCTCATTTTCATTCTACTATTCATTTTCAATCACATATTCTTCAATAAAATAATATTTTCCTTCACATCAATAACTTTTTCTTTTTCTTCAACCACACATTCTCCATCAATGTATTATTTCAGAATAAGTTATGCCAAAATAACGTGGTTGAAACACACCTATAAATCTTACCATCTCACGGTATCTGTGCATTTTTCTAATTTATAATATATACAATCGAAATAAAATTCGCTTCTATAATTAGAATATGATCCAATGAAATTTGTGGTCTAATTTTAATTGGAATCGATCTTGTTCGGAATAAGAATTTCATCGAATCATTTCAAGTTACCACTTTCATTTTGCCATTTCTAAAACCCTACGCGATCCCCCCATTCTTTCTCTGTAAAAATGGCTTCTGAAGAACCATCTCAGAACCCAACAAACCCTGAAGATCAATCACAAAATGAAGAAGATAGTGGTAAGAAATTGTCCAAAAAAGAGGCTGCAAAACTTGAACGCTTGCGAAAACGCCAAGAAGCGGCGGCGGCTGCCGCGGCCACTAATATTTCTTCCATGGCAATTGACGCTGCGGATCCACTGGCCGAAAATTACGGTGAAACCCCATTGGATGATTTGAAGTCGAAGGAAATTTCTGGCCGAAAGTGGACGGAAGTGAAGGAGTTGAATGAAGGATTGAAGGACCACGATGTTCTGATCCGGGGCCGGTGTCAGGCAATTCGAGCCGTAGGGAAAAAGATGGCGTTTGTTGTGGTGAGGGAACGGGGGTTTACGGTGCAGTGCGTTTTGACTGTGACGCCTGATGTTGTCAGTGCCCAGATGGTGAAATTTGCCACCAGTTTGAGCAGGGAATCAATTGTTGATATCGAAGGAGTTATCTCTGTGCCTGCTACTACCATCACAGGCGCCACTCAACAGGTCTGTGTGTTTTCGTGTTTGTATTGTTGCAATGCAGGAACTTGAAAGGATGGAATTGGGCATTGGAGCTGGATTGGGGAAATTTTCTACCTAATTGAACTTGATATTTCACAAACTTCATCTGTCAGAACTCGTTAGTGTGTGTTTTTTGTGTGTTTTTTATGCTTTTGGTTCAATTTGCCAAAGTATGTTGACACAGTAACTTTTTTAACTATATGCACCGCACTGAATAATGGATTGGATTGCTGTAGGTGGAGGTGCAAGTAAGAAAACTTTATTGTGTCAACAAGGCTATTCCTACTCTACCTATACATATTGAGGATGCTGCTAGAAGTGAAGAGGAAATAGAAAAGGCTTTGAAGGTATGTTTTCTTGCAGTGAGCATATTTACTCAGGCACATGGAAGAATATATTCTTCTCTATAATGCATATTTTCCAATGCTTCTAAAATAAATTTTCCCTGTGATTCTTGTAACAAGTTCACCTAGTGGATATCAATAATTAGTTGTGTTCGTGTGGTACTTGGCCTACCAGAAATTGATGGATAAATCCTTTTATATTGACCATCTAAACAGATCTGTTTTATGATGCAGGCTGGAGAGCAACTTGTTCGTGTAAATCAGGATACACGATTGAATTTCAGGGTCCTTGACATTCGCACGCCTGCTAATCAAGGAATTTTTCGCATTCAATGTCAAGTTGAAAATGTAGGTAGACTTCATATTGGTTTTGTATGTCTTCATTTATTTTCCATTTGCATCCTCATTTGAGGTCTTCTTGACTTG